>CAWUFW010022453.1:0-95272 GCA_963921515.1 Calotriton arnoldi | reverse complement strand
AAATTTTTCATTCTCCTCTCCTTACCCGCATGTACCCTGTCCGATCCCCAACATCAATACCACAATGGGTGTTCGACAGAGTTGACAAAAATGTCAGGGCCTCCGGTAAGAACAACATGGGTCATATGATAATAGCACCTGTACATATAACAGTGAACCTAAATGTGTCACTCCACAGAATACCACAGTACAATTATCACCAAAAGGGGAACAGGGAAGAGAGATAGGTATACAAGACTTCCTTCAGAACAGAGTGATAAGAGATACAGGGTTTCCCATTCCTGATCCTCCCTGTATTAAAAAAGGGTGATGACCCCACTAGGGAAGATGTCTGGAGGTTTGTGGTTAACTTCCGCAAAAGTGATAAAATAGTGGAACCACGTTTCCCTCTGATACCCAACATTGCCACTGTGTTAGCTGACATTCCTCTTGATGCATGCTACTTTTTCCATAATTGATTTGAAAAATGCTTTCTTTTCCATTCCCCTGCATGAAGACCAATTCAGTTTTGTATTTGAAGGTCACTCTTACTGTTTTACGCATATTCCACAGGGCTTCACGAAAAGCCACTCTATTTGTTCGCAGGCACTAGAAGCACAACAAGACACCTTTCAGTTGACACCAACCACCACTCTCATACAATACATAGATGACATATTATTGGCCAGCACCAGCGAAGCAGACTGCACTTCTGACACCATTGCCTTATTAAATTTCGTTGGTATACATGGCCACAAGGTATCTCTCACTTAATTGCAATTTGTTCAACAGGAGGTTGCCTATTTATGACACCTCATGTCAAAGGGGGAAAGGAGACTTGACCGTCAAAGAGTGAAAGCTATATTGGACATTTAACCCCCTACAGTACAACAACAAGTACGAGCCTTCCTGGGTATAGCAGGCTATTGTAGACAGTGGGTCCCTAACTTTTCCCTTCTTTGCAACCCCTTTCTGCAAATCAAACAGGCACTTTGTGACACTCCTGCTCTTGGAATGCCTGATTTGACTAAGAATGTAACCTTTTTGTACATGAACAAAATGGGTGCGCACTTGCTGTTCTTACACAACAACAGGAAAAGACCCTGTGATTATTTTTCCACCACATGGTACCACGAGGCTTACCAGCATGCCTTCCTGCAACAGCAGCAGCAGCTGTTCCCCTAAAACAAGAAGAAATACTGATTCTTGGACACAAAGTGCATCTGTATGTACCTCACTCTGTTGATATACTGTTAAACAAACCCCAAACTCAACATTTGACAAATGCCAGACTAACACATTATGAGTTGTGTTTGTTCAGTCCTAATGATGTTACCATACATCGATTTAACACACTTAATCCAGCAACTCTCTGCCCCCCCCTCCCCTTCCAGAATGATACTGATATGCACCATGATTGTGTACTGATCACAGAAGAACAAACCAAAGGGAGAATAGATTTACAGGACACACCAATGAAAGAAAGATATGGTGACTTATGGGTTAATGTCTCTTGCTTTAAGCGCAAGATTGGGACAATCTCTGCAGCCTATGCTGTTACCTCATTACAAAATGTCATTGAAACTTGTAGACTATTAAAATTATTGGCACAAGCAGCCAAATTAATAGCATTAACAAGAGCCTGTGATCTGAGCGCTGGATTAACTTTGAATATGTATACTGATAGCCAATATTAGTTTGGAGTTGTGCATGATTTTGGCAGGCTTTGGGCAGAAAGAGGTTTCCTCGCGTCTCAAGGAACAAAAATACAACATGGTCCACAGATTGTTAAATTACTGAATGCTTTATCATTGTCAAAAAGAGTAGCTATTGTCAAATATGCATGCGAGCAAAGATAGTAGATGACATAGGCTAAGGGAATTCTTTTGCTAACGAGTTAGCCAAAGAGACTGCACAGAATGTCATGTCATTAACCTATGTTTCCCATTCAATGTTTATTGAAGAGAAAGAAAGTGCATATGATTTCAGTGATAGGGGCATAGCAGATTTTCAAAAACAGGCAACTAAAGAAGAGTTACAAAAATGGCAACAATATGGCAACAATATGGTACTCTGGTAAATGGGTGTTGGAAGGATCAACATAGTTATTGATTTATGTTACCTGACAAACTGTTATTTCCTATGACATTGATGATGCACAGCCCTTCCCATTTGGGAAGGGATGGCACTGTAAACAGCATTTGGGAAAAGGCTAATTAGCTGAAAAAATATGTAACAGTTGCATGGTATGTGCACAATATAATGCTGGTAAAGGAAGTCCTATGCCAACAGGAAATTTTGCACCTGTTGAGGTACCCTTCAAACATATGGAGATGGATTTTATTGAGCTCGCTCCTACAAATAAGTATCTGTTATATCCCGTGTTAGATATAATGCATTCTCTCCCTAGTTGCCACGATACCTGCATCTCAGCCTCTGTGTGTGATGTCATAGTATGTTTATGTGTGCCTGAGGGATCAGTTGGAGAGAGTGGGCTGAGCAGCAGGAAGCTGCTCCTGGTGGGGCATTGATATGGCCTTTACATGACATCTGTAACCTGTAACAGAGACTATTATCTTCAAATAAACTTCCTCATAAAATCAACGTGACCTGTCTACAAAGGATCATTCTTTGATTGCAACGGTATCGGTATGTACTGGTTGTGGTATCTATGTTCAGAAAGTGGATTGAAGGCTACCCTACTAAGCGCTGCAATGCTATGACCACAGCAAAATGCTTGCTGAAAGAATTATTTCCACGCTTTGGTTTGCCACAGATTATTTGAAGTGACAACGGGGTGCAGTTCGTCAATAAAATAATGGAATTGGTCTGCAAGGCAATGGGAGTCCAACAAAAGTTTCATTGTGTATATCACCCCGAGGCAGCCGGTGCCATCGAAAGGAGAAATGCATCCTAAAGGCCAAGCTAGCTGGAATATACGCAGAATGCACATTACCTTGGGTGGATGCTTGCCCTTATGAGTGTGCAAACTATCCCAGATACTGTAACACGTTTTAGTCCCCACAAAATAGTGACTGGGTGGCCCCTCACTTGTTGGGGGGGTCCCAAAATCATTGTTAACAACACAAATAACTGACACACTGCTCTGAGAGTATTGTGCTGAACTGACAAAACGTGTTTCAGCCATTGATAAACAGGTGAAAGAGGCATTGCCATTGCCTCTGCAGGGGCCTGGACATGATCTTGAACCCGGTGAATGGGTGACGGTTAAGAATCTTCAGATATCTAATTGCCTACAACCACGCTGGAAGGGTCCCGTACAAGTTCTGCTGGCAACACAAACAGGCGTGAAGTATACTGGATATAAGATTGGGATTCATGCCTCACATGTCAAAAGAGCTCCCTTGCCTCAGACCCTGCCACCGGCTGCAGCACACAGGATTGCCCCAATGACTGTGCCTACTTCAGCCTATCAAGGATGCTAGCCCTCTATACTAGCTGTGCCCACGCCCTACAGTAAGACCATTTGCTTGACCCAGCCAACGATAGTTTACTATTGGGTCCAGACCTGCGAAGTACTGGTTACCTCTCACAGCCTAGTGATGAAGGGGCCCAACTGCTCAGGATGGAGAAGCAGGATGGAAAAGAACCATTCTGACAAACAAATTGTACATGCCATTTGCTCTGATCATCATTACTACCTTAGCATCCGTTGTCATCTACATGTATGATCTATACTTACTGAAATTACTGGGTTCAAATAATACCACACTTACTGAAGATCTTCACAACCACCATTCCAAAGAGTACCATGAAAACTTTGCCATACAAATGATGAATGCCTATCACAAGGAATTAAGGGGCTGATTAGGATGGCGGGCGGACTTTAGTCCGCCCGCCATCCCAGTGGAAACGGGACCGGCCGCCAGACATGCGGCGGTCCCGCACCGCTTATTAGGATGCGACCGCCACCCTGGCGGTCGCATTCTGCATATTTGACATTGCGGCGGGTGCTGCTTACAGCAGCACCCGCCGCAATGCCAAATGAGCATGTTGTGCATTCCCATGCACAATGTGTCAGGCACCATGATTCTTGTTATATTCTATTTAAAGCAGTGATCACCTGGTTTTCTGGCCCGAGTGGTAGTGATGTTAGACTCAAATACAGAGACGAAATAGTGGTACCATTGTATTGTTCCTTCGGAGGGAAAGTTTCACCTTACAGGGACAACTTCAATGATAGTCTGATGAGTAAAAGATAAAAAAATTCATTAGAGGGATGAATAGTTCAATTTACAACACCTCTGCCTCATTTAATAAGCCTCTGGCCCTATGGGTAACAAGAGGATACGGGCAATTATGTCTTGCATTGAATGGATCGCGATAGATGGGATGGAGTAAGTGCACCCATGTAATCAGTCTGGCCAACACCTCTAGGCTCTTATTACCAGTGGAAACAGCAGAAGGCATTTATTTTGTATGTGGGCAGAAGGCATGCCATTGGCTACCCCAGGATTGGGGAGGGACCTGTTATCTGGGCCTAGTGCTTCCTTGTATTAGACACCATTCTAAGGAGCATATTAGAAAATATATGCAAGCAAACAGTAAAGCTAGAGGAAAAAGAGAGGTGGAGCAGGAGGGTACCTCTGCTCTGGAGTTTGGTGATTTGAAGCTAGGAATACTACCTATTCTAGGGGTAGCAATGAATACTAGAAGGATCAGGCAATTAGGCCATTTGTTGGAAGCAACAATAAATGAAGCAACCGGCGCCCTATGTAATATTACAGTAGAAATGATAGCCATGAGACAGGTAACTCTTTAAAACGTATGGTACTTGACATGCTTCTCACAGGTTTTGTAAAATAATACTCACTGATTGCTGCACATTTATCCCAGACAATGCCCCAATTGTTAATAAGGCCATAGAGAATTTACATGACATAGGGATACACGTGGTTAATTTTGCTGAACAAATGTTGTGGGATGATATTCCTGCACTACTTGGAGCCCTGGGTTGGACTACATTAAACGTTATATTAGTTATAGTTATTGCAATATTAGCTGTTTGTTTATGTATAAATATGCTTCCTGTTTGCTGTCAGGCATGTACCAAATTGTGCATTCCCCCACCAAGGAATGTTCACGTTTCAAGCATCATGATACAGCGGGAAGAAGAAGTGGCAGCAAAAATGCAAATAAAGATTGAATAGCAAAGTTATAACAACATGTTGAACAGTTGTTCACAGGGCGGTTTGTGGGATCATTAATGTGATATTGAGCGACTGTTCTTTCATGTTGTGTCTTTGCCGTGATTTTATGAGCCATGCAGCTGTAGAAACCCTGGCTTCTGCAGTTAGACAGGACCAGGGGTGGGTAAAGTCCGAGAACTGTTTATGCTTGTTAGCTTCCCCTTTGTTTTCAAGAACTGAAGGAACACATAGATAAGAAAGAACAATAACAACAGATGTCGAAACTGCACCTGTTCTCTCACTGTGAGAATGTATTCATGCTTTGCTAAGATTCCTGTTTGTGATTGTATAAAGCTTAACGTACGTAACCAACTGTCTGCACACACGCCTGACTCAGCTATTTCAATGTATGTCAATGTAGTTCAAATAGTATATAAAGCCTGCGCTGGCTGCGTCTGGCAGAGCATATTTGGAAGCTGAGCGCTTCGTATCTCTCATGCTTGAGTTTAAAATAAAGATACCTCCACAACTGTATTTGACTGCTGTCTTTCATTACAGACAAATGTACCTGATTTGTCCGTTCAAAGAAATGTCTCTCCTCATATTACAAAATTGAAGGTACACCTTTCTGTATGTTCACTTTCTTTCTGGAGAACCAGACTTTAGGTCAAGCTTAAGCTCCTTCCTTTCAATAAAAAATTTCCACAAGGTGTTCCCCACAAGCCTGTTGAATGTACATCATGTTCTGTTCCCTTATCCCATCAAATCCTACAACATATATGTTCACCCTTATATTGATGACAGCCAGATACATCTGTGCAGATACACTCCAATCATCCAACAAATATAAGTCTTGACGCACCAAAACAAACTGCTATGACTTGATGGTGTTTGTGGAATCGAGCAGCCTCCTTTTGCTACCCTTTTATGGCCTGCATCTCCTGTGCTTATACAAAAGGTGCAGGTTTGAGCAAGTTGACTTTCATCCCCCAAGTTAATGCGGAGATTAAGACTGTCCTTTACCACCTTCACTCCCTATGAGGATCCATCTCATGCTAGATGTTCCTCACCAGATGTCCATGGACCTTCCTACTTTCAGAAATGACTTGTGACACTATGTGCACAGACTTCCAGCAAAAGCCATTGGCAAACCATAAAGCGCTCAAAACAAACTAGACACCTCATCCATAGGCTTCACTTTTATTAATATACCAGCACAGCACAGGGCTCGAAAAATCCACTCGCCCGCTCGATATGGCCGGCCAGATTTAAACAGGACGAGCTATTTTTAGGGCCTACTCGCCCTTTCTTGCAAGCTGAAAATCCTCTTACTTCAGTCACAGAAAGAAAAGTAAATGTAGGAAGACAAACTGACTTTTGACCTCTGTCTCTGAAAGCGAATCAAATGTGACAAGATAAGATTTAAAGGCACCTTTATTGCTCACAAAGTGAATGAGCAATAAAGATGCCTTTAAATCTTGTTATCTTGTCACATTTGCTCGGCTTTCAGAGACAGAGGTAAAAAGTCAGTTTGTCTTCCTACATTTACTTTTTGTGACTGAAGTTAGAGGATTTTGTAAAGTGAACTGTGTGACAATCACGTTGAGACCAGTTAACGGGTCAAGTACATTACAGCTAGGTTGAGTAAATTTTTCAAGTTACTAGACCTGCAGGTCTAGTAAAATTTTTACTATTTTTTGAGCCCTGCAGCAATAAAGTGCCTGTTAAAATAACCCGTTTGAGAGACAACTCGTTCAAAACTTATCATCCATAGGTCCTGGATTAATTGGCAAGGTCTTTGCGAAGTCAAGCAGACCCCAAAGATTTTCCTCTCTGAACTTGTTTACTACTATTCTTCCTGATGTTAGAAAGAATATCTTAGTGTGTAAGGTGCCAACCTGTGGAACCCCCTTCTTCTCCACCTCAGGATTGAATGAGGATTCCTGAGATATTTCAGACTTGAAAACCAGTTTTTCCAGACAGCTAATTGAACATGATAATTCTGAGTGTGAGCCCAAGACCCAGCACAGCTCAGTACCTCTTTTAACAAGAAAAGAGCAATTATATTGGAATACCTCCCATCCTGCAGTTCCCCTCTTTCCCACGGGGGCTGAGATGATGCCATTTTCCAGGTTTGTGTATTCTTCTACAGGTCTGATACCCCGGTGCCCATGTTTCATGGGAATAACTGTCTTTTTCTGTCCTGGCTCTGTTCTGCCTTTGTTGATAGGTATGGTATGAGTGTCACTGGAATGGGATTCCTAGTACACAAGCTCTCACATTCTATGGCGCACACCTGGCTTATAAAATATCGCTTCTAGTGTGTGTGCTCATTAGAGGTATAGGTTGATTCTGTATTATGTGTTAGTCCTATCCTGTAAGTGTTTAGGAGAGGAAGGCATAACATTTCATGTCAGCAGAAGTTCGGAAGGCTGTTTTTTTCCCTTAAGAATAAATACTTTGAAAAAAATAGGATTGTAGGAGTAAATTCTTTTTATGATGCAAAATGGAAGGTAATAGTTTGTTGAGGTGCTGGAAGGAATCTTGTCTTTCATCTTTCAAATCCCAGAACAAAGCAAAAGGCAAACAAACAAATTTGATATGTAAGTACCAATCTGAGCACAGAGTGAAGGGAAAGATCCAGAGATATTCCAGAGTTAAAAAAGATCATCCAGCAAGTTCAAGGATACAATCCCACCACAGTTCTTAGTGGTTGTTTTAAACATAATGCATTCTGAGGATGCCTGTGAATTACTGACCCCTGTTTGTGTAAGATTTTATGACTATTCTGCGTTAAATTGCCTAGTCGGGCAAAATGTTGTGTTAGTTGTTGATGCAGAGCAGTTTCTTTTTCTTCTCACTTGGCTCGATTGTCCTTTCCAAAGCCTTGGCCTCTAATTGCTGAAGGCCTTCCTTGAAAGCCACACATGTATTGATTCCGGATACAAGTTGCCAGTGATTTCTCTCTGCTGCTGACAGCAGTTGTCACAGATAGTGGCAAATTTCTATCAATAGAAAAACATATGGTAGAAAAAGAGCTCTATACTCTGGGTCTCTAAACAACCAAGGCAGGCCAAATTTTCGAGAGGCAGCTTCAGAATGTAATGACACCTGAATTTGGAGGCTGAACAGAAGACCGAGATTAATTTCTAGATCTACTGGGATCTGTCTTCCATAGTACCCTTTTATTCAATTTCTGTTCTATTAAATCTCACCCCAGATTGTTGAGTTTTTCCCTACTGATAGGGTATCTGGTTGAGACAGAAGGGTGTTCAGTCTTGTATCTGAAAAGGGAACCTCTCCTCGCATAGCAGTGGGTATGATAAATGCAATGAATTTTGATTCCAGAAAACAGTGAAGGACATGACAGGAAGTACAGGAGCCATCTTTGATTGGGAAGCAGATGTAGGAATCCACTGTGCCTACCATCTTGGATTGCGAATGATGCTAGAGTCCAACCCGCCTCATCATGGAGAACTGTGGGATATGGAAGACAACATCCTAAGCTTTCTCACACGATTTTCTTCTAAGATGTTTCTTGCATAGGTTTAGGCTTTTAGGGCAAAACGTTGTGCATATCTGTAAACCCCTTTGACGGATCCGCGAGCCCAGAACAGTGTTATGGCGTTCTCAGAGTCCTCAATGCACAACACTGGGAAGAACTTCATGATCCATCTGCAGGTCCTATGCGTGCATTGTGGTAAAATATACCTGGGCCAACAGACCCACATTTGTTTGTGGGCCCACCCTTCTCTGGAGAGTTTGGTAGTCACACTTGACCTGACATGATGCAAGGTTCACCCTTCTGATAATTTGGCTCTAGTAACTTGTTATGTGCACCCATACATTGTGATTAAGGAATACAGTTGCTGTTCCTAACCTAGGTAAACATGAGCAGTTCCTTCAGTGGTCATCTACAAGATGAAAGGAATGTAGATAAATAATCCATGCAAACTAAGTTGGGTATTGTTGCTGCTGTACCCTGTTCCACAGCCTCTGGGTTTACAGGATGTTTTGTGGGCATGTCTAGGCCCAGTTGCCTGACACCCCCGACAGAAATTAGTTTGAGTAAAAGACGACCATTCTCTTGAGAGATTTGAGTAGGCGATTGTCAGATCTCTAGTGTTAGCCTACCACTTGAATTAATTTCATTAGCAACATAGAAAATTTCAAAGCAACAGACCAAGCTTCATGCTCTGGGACATTTTCATTCCTACAAGGGAAGAGGTAAAGGCAGCTGCAGTCTTCATACTTCTGCTTCTCTACTCCAATACCACCAAAACCTAAATCTAAATACTTGGTGCAGGAAAGTCATGATTCTCAGGTCAGGAGACATATGGCGTCTTTCCTATAAAATTGGGATAAAATCACTACAAACTATTGGGTGCTCCTGCTTACTCCCTCCCCAGTTGAGTTTCCATACATCCCTGCTCAGCCCTCTCCCTCATCACCCACACAAAGACCCAGTCTTTGCTCTTAACGGTAGCAATGGAGACTCCTCAAAGAGGGGCCAGATGTGCTACTTGAGTAGTTTTGAAGAAATTAAATTTCAAAATGATGATGCTGCAACATATTGTACAGGAATATGATTGATTAGTAGTGTGGTGGCAAGCCAACAAATGAACAGAGAGAGCTGAGCCAAGTGCCTGGTTTTGTCAAAAAAGAGTCCTCAAATATGTGGTATGTAGCAAGCACTTTCAGGTTGCATCCTTTCCTTTGGGCTCGCTTCACTCCAGCATATTTAAGGAGGCTGGGGCAGTTGCCCATCTACCCTCCATTGACAGTTTCTGAGGGTCATCTTATCAGACCTACAAGTGCAGAACGAATAGCCCATGATCACCATTTTGTACAATCTGTGTTTTTGAAAAGGAAGCTTCTCTGGCTCCATTCCAGAAGTTGCAATTCATGGGAGCTATTCTGGACACAGATTCTTAATGTGGCCTCCATCCTCTTGAGAGGATACAGCACACTAAACAGACAGTTTTTCTCTTTACAGAACATGAATTGTAGCTTACCAGGTTAGTTCTGTGGCTGCTGGGTTTGATTACATCCTGCATCTTTTTTAACAACTTTATAGGTACACCTTTTAGTGTCATACATTAAATATCTTAAAAAGGATAAAAGGTAAGTACAACTTTACATCAGAGAAATCCAACTATCCATATCATCAGGGCCCTCCTCCAGGGCAACAACCTGAATCAAACCCTCCCTGGGTTAATGTTCAACATCGTAGAGCAGCATTGATTGTTCTATCTTTGTTTAGGTGTCTGTGTCAACATCATTATCGTCTCTGGGTGGTGAAAGTGCACAAAAGTACCAATTGGTGCAGTGTCCCAGATTAAACCATGGGGTTACCTAGCATCTGGCGCCAGCTCTCTTCATTTGGGTAAAAAATGGAACTGATATGCTCTCAAATTTGGAGTCGATATCATGGCCAACATCTAAGTGCATTTGCATTGCATAATTGTCCGCACCTTGCCCCACACCAGGTTGAATTGGGAGGTATTTGGCAACTTCCACATCTGCCCAATATATGGTCATGCTGCCAGCAGCAGGTGGGAGATGAGCTTACCCAACGGAGTGGGCAATGGAAATACACCGTTCTTTCTCGGGTCCCCCAGTAACCAAAACAGAGGCTGGGTTAGTAGTGTGATACCTGTTATTGCTTTGAGATGGGCAAGACTTTTTCGCCAGTATGTTTGAATGTGTATACAGGACCACCAGGTGTGGAATAGCATACCCCTCTCCCCACATCCCTTCCAGTAAATATCAGAGCCCCCGAACATTGCTTTCTGCCAAGTGGATGAAATATACCATCTGGTCATGAGCTTGAAAACGTTTTCTCTGTGTTTTATGGAGATGAAGGACTTGGTTGCCTTCCTCCAGATTCCTCGCCAGGTCTCCTAGGGGATCTCTATCTCTAAGTAACTTTCCCAGTTCGCTACATTTTTATGTTTAGTAAATGGCTGAGCTCCTGACGGCCTATAAAGACGTCCCTGGGTTAGTTATGATGCAAAGAATGTCATCGGCACAAAGCACAAGCATGTGCTCAGTGCCTATTACTCCCCTGATACCCTGGTTACTTAAAATCTTGGTTAGTAAGGCTCAGCTGAAAGCGCAGACATGGAGTGAGAGGAGACAACCTTGTCTCTTTCCTCTCAGTATGGGGATGTAAGCTGAGTATTCACTGTTTGTTTTGAATTGCGTGAAGGAGTTTTTGTAATGTGCCTGAATGAATGATTCATCTTTGCGCCTATTTGTGTCTTGTCTAAGACTTTCGTCACATAGGACCAGTGAACCCTGTTGAAGGCCTTCTCCACATCCAGCAAGAGCTGGACCATCAGCAGTTTGTTCCTCTTTGCCACTTCCATCAAGGTAGCTGCTAGTCACCTGCTTGTCTGTTTTCAGTGAACCCCGATTGCTGGATTTAAATCAGTTTAGGCGGCAGAGCATGTAGCCTCTGCACCAGGACTGAAGCGAAGAGCTTCACATCATAGTTCAGCAGGACTATAGGATGATAAGTCCCACACTTTAGGGGTCTTTATCTGGTTTTAGGAGAGAGAGGTGAGAGGAATGCATAGTCCCTGTTACCATCCCAAGATGTCAGAAAGTGGCTGAATACTTTGGCGAGAGGAGCTGCTAGGAGAGGCATATCAGCTTTATAGAATGGGGCAGAGAAGCAATGGGTTAAGAATTTTTTGAATTGTCTTCTTGAACTTGTCAGCTGAGATATCCTCTTCTAGTTCCTCAGACTCATCTCAAAGGCATGGAGGGAAATAGTTACCAAGAGACCTATCTTGTTTGGCTGGATCATAGCTTTGGTGATGGAAGAGAGGCGTAGAAAGTTTGAAAGACCATAATAATATCAGGTGTGGTAGTGTGTTTATTGTCCTTGTTATCTACTACTTCTTTAATGTATTTTCATATCTGACCTGTTTAAGTTTATATGCAAGGAATCTATCAGCCTTCCCCCCTTTCTCATAATATGTCTGATTGACATATAGGAGTTTTGTCTCTGCTTCATTCATAAGAAGTTGCTCCAGTTCTCGCCCCATTTTGTACAGTTCTATAAGGGACCTCAGTGAACCCCCCTGTTTGTGTTGAGGTTTGGCTAGAGAGAGCTGTTGCTGCAGGTCAGCCTTCGTCTTCTTGGCAAGGCGTTCGAATGTGGTGGTATGGGAAATCAACTCCCCCTTATAACTGCCTTCGCCGCTTCCCATACTTTGAAGCAATATACCTTCCCAGTGTCATTGTCGATGAGATATTTTTCTGTCACTATCTTGTTCTCTGCGGGTGGAATCTCTCAGGGCCACCTCATTTACCACCCAAGGCTAGGCTTCAGGTCCCATGGGGTGAAGCGCGCCAAACTATAGCCATATGGATGAATAGTCGGACAGAGTTTTATCTCTAATGGAGGCGTTGAGGATTCTTGGCAATAGATCTCTAGAGCGTAGACAATAATCAGTTCTAGGATTTATGAACATTGGAATAAAATGTGTAGTCCTTGTTGTTGGCATGCCGATGTCATCATATGTTTGAGAGGTTTCATTTGTGGATGCCCCAGAGCAGGAATAGCGGAGGCAGTGTAGTGTGTTGTCGCTTTCTGAAGAATCGTTGGAGGGGTCTAAAATTGTATTAAAGTTTCCACTGAGATCCAGGCATGAAGTGGGCCAACTGCTAGAAAAAGTTTTAAAGAAACTTTCTTTATTCTCATTTGGGGCATATTCAGAAATCAAGGTGATTTGATATGCCTTATCTACCTCTCAGCCCCAATAGAGAAATCCAGACCCTTTTTGAAGGAGGATGGGGACTCCTCTAGTCATAGTCGTATAGGATGCATATATTTAAATAGGAAACCAGTATGAGGCTCGTGATATCTATAGACAGTGGGTTTCCTGAAGAGAGGCCACATCCGCCTTTTTAAGTTTGAGCCATTGGAGAATGGCTCTATGTTTGATCAGGCAGTTCTGGACCTTAGTATTTAAAGAAACTATTATTTACAGGGACATCTGTTTCATCTGTGTTGACTCCACCGTTTGGCCTCTATCATTGCGATCCTGACAAAGCAGTTTGTCAGTAAAGAAGCATGTACACAAATCGTATTGGCCCCCTCTTAAGCCCTGACTTCTATTATATGGGAGAAGCTGCCCTCTCCCATTCCAATAACTAGGTGCATGTACATCGTGCATAATAATATATTTGATTCTGTGTGTTCTTGACTAAATTTCCTGCTCCTATTGTCCAATCAAGTTTAAATCTATTTGGAAACACAAAATATGTGCTGATGAGCCTGTGTGCTAAAGCCATAAATACCCTTCAACTTACGAAACACGAGTTGGCCTTTAACTGCAACCCTTTTAAGTTAATTATTCTATTATGTCCTCAAGTGAACTCTTCACCACTCTCTTCTCAGCATGAGATTTTGGCCTTCACTGCTCTTTCATCACGTATAACTGTGTGACGTTGTCTGCTGTTGCGTTATACTTTCATATTTCACTTTTTCCACAACAATCCCCCCTCCCCCCCCCCCCCCTCTAGTTGATATTTCAACTACTGGATCTAAACCTTGGTCTACACTTGGCACTACATGATATATGTTGCCCTGAGAATTTACTACTTGTTTTGGTGTCCTAACCAGTAACATCCCTTCCGCCTTTGTACCTATTCGTCTACAACATGCTAGGATTAACTGTACAGCACAATAAATTAATATTAGGACCACAATAGGTGGCAACAAGGCTCCTGACAGTGCCGGCATTTAGGATGGCAGTAATGATAACCACCCGCTAAACCAATTATCTGGGGCACCTCCTTCATCTACCATTTTCTTCCGTAGATTATGTGGAGGCTGTATGGTCTCTGATAATTTTCCATTATCTGCATCATTTGCTGGGATAAAAGTATAGCACGTAGTTCCAATTTTTTCGCATACCCCTCCTTGCATGACCGTCATAAGGTCAAGTATGTAGCGGTGCTGCATTACCATCATTCTCATAGCATGCAGCTCTTCTTTTATGGCATTAAATCCATCCTTTGTAGTGTTGATAGTCTTCAGAAGTTCCCATCGAGTTATTTGTAACCACCGAGCATTTGCCGAACAAACGACAAAGTGCTTCCAAAGAACAACTGATCGTCGTTGAACAAACGGTACTTTTGGGGAACATCGCTCCAAGTGATTGTACCATAATACTCTGCAGTTCTCCTCCTTCGATAATGATGTAGCAAAGTCGTTGAACTGCTCATGGGGTGTTCATGTAAAACTGACAGATTAATTCCAGGAATTACCAAAACAGGAGTATGCAAGGTAACATTTGTGCATAGGCCTCCCCATGTCAGCGTTATCGTAATCCTATAATTAATGATCCATCTTGCATCAACAGTGCCATTTCCTCAAAAACATAAAGAAACAGAAGTTAGTCTCATGACTGTCTGAGGTCTTACTGTATACTACCTATCCAAGTGTAACGCAATCTTCACGTTCCAAATATGCACACAGTTCTTTGCTGCATCCTGACTAACATCAGTGTCATTCCACAAAGACATGACCCTACAGGGAAATTCAATATCAGAATGCCATTGATCATGGGCAAAGACTGATCCAGTGATTCTAAATCCTGGCCTATGAACACAATCTGGGGGTAAAGGATTTACAAAAAAACTGTTAGTGGGCGGGCAAGTTTTTTTTTTAATAACATACTTTATTGAGTACCACAGAGCAAATACAGAGTGTCATGACAGATGTGGGCGGGGATGTTAACTCCTAAGAATTCTCAATATAAGACCATTTGAACCCATTGTACAGTAGTAGGTCGACCTGTCTTCTCCATACGTGATATCTCATCTTTGATGGCCTGTCTATCTGTAAGAATGTATAACACTTCCGCTAAAGTGTCATATTTTGTGGCGTTGACTAAAAACTGTGCTACCTTAACATTTGTTAATAGCATTTGGGCCTTAATCCTAAGTAAAGATGTAAGAGACATAAAGCTGCGCTTGAGGGTACTTCTCTAGTTGAATGTAGCCTATCTGATCCTGTGGCATAAGGAATGAAAAATTTCCTAGCTTTCGTAACGGAAAGTTTGAATTCTATTAAGGAGACGGAGGCTAGGATTAGGCTTTTCTTTCCTCGTTTATTTCAACAGCAGCCATTTTAAATAAACAAAAACAACAACCAAGACTTCATATCCCATGAAGCTTCAGAGAAAACAACATTCCAGAACATAGAGTCTCTATCCAATCAGACGTCTCCTGGCTCCATAACTGCCAATGAGTCCTGCAGCGCTTCCTGCGACAAAGCCGACTGTGGAAGATCTTTACTCCTGTTTCGACGTCTCCAAACCTATGGATAAAGAAGCAGTTGTAATCTTCTGCGTGCAGGGAAACTATTTCATACGCCTTTAAATAGAGCCTTAAAAGCAGGAAAACGCTTTACTTACATCATTACGCCCGTCTCACAACCCAGGTGGGTTTAGAATTATTCTAAGGGTGGGCTAATCCTTGCCTCCGTGTCCATAATAGAATTGAAACTTTCCGTTACGAAAGTTAGGACATTTTTCATTCTATGTCAGGACACGGAGGCGAGGATTAGGCTAGTTTAAAGCTTATCCACCACTAGGGCCGCAATGGAGGAGACTGGTTTAAAGTAAAACCTTTTAAAAGTGGAATCTGACGACCAATAAGCAGTTGGCGCTCCCCATGCGGGCGTAGCTCTTCCGTCATGCTTTCGTAAGCCTTGATACATCTTACCACACAGAGTTTGGGAACCTCCGGAAAGGCTGGGTAGGAAATGACCCGTGAATGACACTTGGTTCTCCGCGATACATGGAAGGTAACCCCATCCGGAGTAAAGGATCTCCCCGAAATATCAAGGGCCCTGACATCCGAGACTCTCCGGCAAGACACCAGGCACAACAACATGGCCAGTTTGGCCGACAACTGCTTCAGCGAAAGGTATTTGTTACTAGACCAAGTGGAAAACAGGTTCAGGACCTTATTAACATCCCAGAGGACCGAGTATCTCTGTTCCGGAGGAAGGGAAAGGCAGATGCCCCGCAGTAGCTTCATCACCAATGGATGTTCCCCCACCGGATGGCCAGCTACAGACGCGTGGCCAGCTGAAATAGCGGAACGGAAGGTATTGACCGTCCTGTAGGCTAAGCCATCAGAAGCCAGTTGGGCCCGAAAATTCAGGACATGGACAACGTCTGCCCCCACAAGATCCAGACTCCGCCGCAAGCACCAACCCATCCATCGAGACCAGGCCGACCTATACCGTTTAATGGTGCCGTCCGAACAGGCTCTTGAGAGGAGCTCCACAGCTTCTCTCGAAATTCCCGGGACTGTCCATCGATCCCGGTAATCCGCCATGCCATGAGTGGAAGGGAGTCGCTCATGATCAGAGGGTGAGGACTGCCCGCAGGATCGCTCAGGAGATGAGGGAGCGGGTGTAGACGGATTGGAGAATCCCAAGAAAGTTCCATCAGAACTGGAAACCAAACTTGGGCTCTCCAAACCGGGGTGATCACTACCAGCTCCGCCTTCTGTCGCTGGACTTGTGTCGTGAGCCGCATGATCGTGGCAAAGGGGGGAAAGGCGTTGCCCCGTTCCGACCTCCAATCATGAAGGAACGCATCCGTGGCTGTCGCCCCCGGGTCCGGTCGGAGAAGCTGATGGTCCAGGCGTGATGCAAAAAGGTCGATCGAGAACCGTCCCCACAGATCCTGTAGGGCCCGAAACATCGGAGGAAAAAGTTTCCATAGGCTCGAGTCCCGGAGATGCGGGATTGCCAGTCCGCTACCTGATTGGATGCCCCCGGCAGATGCTCCGCTGTCACTGAGACCTGGTGTGACAGACAATACTCCCAGAACTCCTTGGCTAGGTCCGCCAGGGCTTTGGAGCGAGTCCCGCCAGGTGGTTTATGTAACGGACTGCCGTCACATTGTCCATTTTCAGGAGGGCGCAGGATTGAGCTCTGTCCTTGGTCCAGCAACGGACTGCAAAGGACCCTGCCATCAACTCGAGGCAGTTGATGTGCAACGCTACCTCCTCGGCAGACCACCCTCCGCCAGTGGTGAACTCTCCACATCGCGCCCGCCAACCGGAACCGCTGGCGTCTGACTTGATCACCAGGTCTGGAAGGGCTCCGAAGATGGCACGACCGTTCCACGCTTCCATGTGAGATAGCCACCAATTTAGCTCCTCTTTCGCCTCCTCGGAAAGCGGAAACTGTTGGGCGTATGTCAAGCCCCTGCGTAAGTGAGACGCTTTGAGTAGGGCCCTAAAATGCAGAGGACCCGGAAAAATGGCTTGGATGGAGGCTGACAGTAACCCCACCACCCTGGCAATGCTGCGCAGAGGGATCTGGGGTCTCCGTAGAATCTGCCGAATCTCGTGGCGGATCTTCGCCATTTTTCTGGACGGGAGGCCCAAGGTCGCCTCCATGGAATTTATCACAAAACCCAGGAACGTGATCGACTGCACGGGAAGAAGGCAAGACTTCACCTGATTGATAATGAATCCCAGAGATTGGAGGAGATCTATTGCCGATCGCAACTGTTGGGATAGAATCTGGGGACACTGGGCCATGAAAAGCATATCGTCCAGGTATATGATCATCCTAATCCCTTGCGACCTCAACCTCTCCACCACCTGGTGCAAGATCTTGGTGAAGCACCACCGCGCGAATGATAGGCCAAAAGAAGAGAGGTGAACTCGAAGTTTTGGCCTTGCCACTGGAATTGGAGGAAACCACGGTGAGGAGGAAAAATAGGCACCGTCAGGTAAGCATCCTTGAGGTCTAAGCGGACCATCCAATCGTTGGGGCGCAGAAGGTCGCAGAGCAGGTGGATACCCTCCATCTTGAAATGGCGGTACACCAACCACTCGTTGAACTCTCTGAGATTTATGACAGGCCGCTGACCTCCGTCCTGCTTCTGTACCAGGAAGAGGTTGCTCAGGAAACCCCTGGGATGAGGGGCAGAACGGCGGATTGCTCGTTTGTCCAGGAGATCCTGGAGTTCCTGCTGAACCAAAGCGGCCTCCTTGCTGGAGAACCCTATAGGGATCGGAGGAGAGACTTGGACCGGGGAGCCGTAGAACTCCAAACGGAAACCTTGCACTGACTGTAACACCCAGGCGTCGGTCGTTAGGGAACGTCAAATGTCCAGAAACAGTGCCAGCCGGCACCCCAAAGCTCGACAAGAGATAAGACCAGAACTTACAGTGAGCTGGGGGAGCTCCGCCACCATGGGCTACGTTACGCTGGCCTCTGCGCCGGGAGCGGCCCCTGGTGGGGTAGAAACCTCCAAAGCGAGAGTAGTCCTGCCACTGTCCTCTTTGCGACTGCTGGCCCCTGCCGGAGGCTGCCTGCGATGAGTGGCCAGCCGAGCGCCCCCTACCACGGCCGGCCCCGCCGAAAACCCGAGCGTTAAAAATCCGCTTAACCGTGGACTGGGCCTTGTCCAGCGAGTTGAAGGTGGAGACATACTTGCTAAGCTCCTTCACAAAAGGGTCTCCAAAGAGACCCCCCTGGGCCACCTGACCTGCTTCAGAAGTGGCTAACTCGCCCAGCTTTGGGTCCAGTTTGATAACTAGCGATCTGCGCCTCTTGGTGGAGATGGCGCAGTTCGCATTACCAAGAAAAATAATGGCTCGCTGAGCCCAATTGGACAAGACCTCCGGGGGAATGAGGGCTCCCGATGCCTTGGCGTCCTCAGCCATGTCGAATATTTTCACTAAAGGGCCCGTGACATCCAGGAGCTTGTCCTGGCATGCCCGCCAGGACCTGTCGATGCCCTTTTTGAGGTCCTTAATATACTCCGTCAGGAACGTCGCCATCCTGGCGTCTATCTCGGGAGTAAGTGCTACCTTACCTTCAAGGGAAGGGCGAGGGCACTTCGCACTGAGGCGGGAGCGGACCTTCTGGTCCAGGGGTTTCCGCAGCTGACTCGCCACATACTTGGCCACTTTTTCACAAGCAGCCCATTCTAATGATCTGGGATGGAGGAGTTCCTCCAGGTCCAGGAGATCCGATTGAGGATCCGCTGCAGCCTCCGAGGCCTGCTGAGGACCTCGCGCCAGTGAAGGGGATGGGCGCCAAGACCGGCTATGGTCGGACTCTCCATCTGAACCACCCTGGGAGTCATCTGAGGGCTGTGGTGATGCCACTGCTACCCGCCCCCCTGGGGGAGGGACCTCCTGAGGGGCCGAGGCCAAAGGCGTGGGCGGCGACTTGGTATCCAAGAACGCCTGCTTTAATCTGGCAAACACATCCACATCCACCCACCCCTTCTGGATGTGGGCGCTTGCGCGGTTTCTCAGAGGGGAGTGCGGCGGCCTGCTCTGGGGGTCGAGGGTCCGAGAGCCCTGGAAGCTCTTCCCTCTCGTGGAGGGGTTGTAGGCACTTCAGCGCCAGGTCCATGTAGTGCTAGAGGCACTCTTGTGGTCTGACACCCTGTGATGACCTTTGACTACCATTATTTTAATTGACTTTGGTGTGTTATTTTATCCTAGCCTGAATGTATGATGTCTTGCATATGCCTTGCTTCTCTTAAAGGTTTATTTCTTGTAAGCTTGCAGTCTTTCAGTGGGAGCTGTCACAGAGTAGAACAGCCTTGCCAAGAACAGAACGTGTGGGATGTGCATTTGAAAGCATGAGTGAGGTGTGGAATGTACTTTTTGGTCTCGAAGTGCAGTGTTATGAGCATTGGTGCACAAATGTGCACTGTGTTGTACATTGAGAGATGAAGTATGTGATGCTATAAGCAGTGGTGCACAAATGTGCATTGTGTTGTACATTGGTAGTATTATTAAGTTCTTACTATTGGCTTTGACATGGCCTCATGTCATCCTGAATTCTGACTCTGCCTGGCTTGAGCTTTATCTGCGCGCACAGCCTCGCTTGCAAGTTGTTTGGGTTAATCACGTTCAAGGATTGTTTTTGTGAGAGATTGTTTAATGTACACTGGAAGGCTTTTGTGTGCTTCGTCAAGATAAAGGCTGGAACATGCGAGAATCTAGAGGGAACGTGGGAACTCCTTCCTGCCATGGAATGCTTGCTTGGAAGCTGGCCAGTCCTGGTAATAATTCCTTTGGCGCAGGGAGGAAATTCTCGAACCTTCTAGTGTGAGTTTTGAGACTATAAAGCTGGGGTTTGTTGACAGTTGAGTTGGGTGCTCACTTACAGAGTAGACGTACTGCTGTAAGACAAACGGAACTTGAGTCCCGGTCGAGAGTCCAAGCCAGCTGTGAACGGGCCCCCCAGAGAGAATTGGCAAGGGTGTCGAGTGAACGATCGGGTGAGGTGATTTGTTTCTGACTAGTGCCTTTGTGATGCGTGGTTCCAGTGGCTGTGGTCATTTGAGGTGTTTGAGTTTTGATTATTGCCATTGTGATGTGTGGCCAGTGGCTTTGATCATTTGAGGTGTTTTCTTTGTGATGTGTGACTTAGTGAGGTGCACATCCAAAGTAATAATTTGATGTATCTAGTATATATATATCTTTCTGATCTCTTGCAGGACGTCCCATTATATCTGCTTGAGTGTTATCTCATATTATTTGCTGCTTGTTTATTCATCAGTATTATTCATGCATTTAACTGTTGCATTTACCAAGTGTGTTATTATTGCTTGCATATAAACATATATATATATATATCTATGTGTATATTTGAATGTTGTTATTTTGGCATCTGGGAAAGCCTTTCTGTTAGAGAGCATTGTGTAAAATAAAACCCCAAGCCTTATTCTAAAAAGAGAGTCTTTGCATTTTGTAAAATAAAACCCTTTTCTAAAGGTGTTTTTTGTGATTCATGTCTCCTGCTTCGCCATGGGTTTTGAGCCACCGTGTGGGAGATTCTGTATTATCTGAAAGGCGAAGCAAGACATTTGGCGTCACTCGAGGATTTGAAAAAGTGCAATTTTAAAAGGGGAAGATGCTCTCTAAAATGCCTATGTTTTCAGTTACAGAGTCCCAGATGCCAATTGAGTTATTTGAGAGGGAGATTGCCTCTCTTAAAGAGGAAAAACAACTTGGTATTTCAGACAAAAATAGTGGTGTCATTTTGAATGCATTGCTTAGCATGTATCAAAAATGTGAACAGTTGGAAAAAGAATGTAGTGAACTGAAAAGAGAGTTAGCTGACGCTCAGTTTGAAAACAACTCTTTGAAAAAAGAGTTAAACATGTACCAAGCTCCGAAGCCGTTTGTTTTGCCAGGCTGTTCAGATAGCCAGGGTGATTCATTCGTGAAAAATGTGCCAGTTAATTTGCAGGTTTCACGGAATGTTTTAATTAATTCTTTTGAGGACGTTCCTCAGTCAGAAATTAATTTGAACCGAGAAAATGTAAACGTGCAGGAAGATAAACAGACCAGTCTGTTAGAATTAGCAATAGTTGGTTGCATTTATAAATCAGACATGTCAGTGAATGATAAAACTGCTATTTTGAAAAAAGAAATGCAGCAATGTGCTTTTGAATCTGTAAAGAATACTGTGCAGTGTGTTTTAAATGTGTGGTCAATTCAGAAAGGAGACAGTGAATTTTGTGTGCCAGTTCAGGGGCAGTGTGCTACTTTTAGTAATTGTGAAAAACAAGGAAAGAAGAGTATGCTTTTAGACTTGTGCACTGAAACATTTTTAAATGCTGGAGAATATTTTGCTTGCACTGTGACAGATACAGGGCAAACACAGCTGATTGTGACTTGTGCTGTGACAGATACAGGACAAATAAAGATGCTTTTGTGCTTTTGCACGCTGACAGACACTGGGTAGATGACAATAAGAGATGATGTGATTTTGACTTTTTAATTTTCTCAAATGCAATGGCAAGAAGCAAATGTTATCAAATGTTACATACAGACGAAACTGCATTTTTGCATGAACAGTTGGTGCAGGTCCCAATAGAAAGTCCAAGGGTGGTGTTTGAGGTGCCTGAGACACAGGATTCCCCAGTGAAGTGGCAGATTTTCCTGCAAAGCGCAGCTACTGTGTATGCTCATGGTCCTATACATTCACTAGACAGAACCTTTAATTCCCTTACAGATGAAAAGGCTAAAATCTTGGAGACAGAGGTGGTGACACACGATTCTGATTTGGTGTGAATGACTAAGTGCGAGCACCTAGGAGAGAAAGACCATACAAACAGGTGGGCAGAGAATGAAGGTATGCATATTCCCCTAGACTTACTTAGAACATTGATTCCTATGTGTCAGTATGCACAGCGCAGACCAGTCCCACAGAAGGTGAGGAGCCAGTTGAAGAAAGGAAAATTACCAGAGCAGATAGAGCAGATGGATTGCCTTGGGCTCATGCCAAATGATAAAGGGTGCACGTATTCAGCAGTGAGTGGAGAAATAGTCAGGAAGGAGACTGCCCCAGCCCTTCTTACTGTGCAGGGAAAAGGAGAGTTTCACTCCAATACCAAGAATTCAGATGCCAAAGTGTGGGTAGAATTCTCAGATAATACCCCAGAGCCAGCAGAGAACCGTGCAGACAGAAATGATAATATTGTGCCTTCAGACCCAAAACAGAGAAAGGAAAATGTGCGCTTTTTGAAAAATATTTTTTGCAAGAAGAGTGATGCTTGTCTCTTTCCAGATCATACTGCGACGTGTTGGTGTACCTGATGTCCCTGTCCTGAGAGTGGGTGCCCGTGTCTGAGTGTGCCCCGTGAGGGTGTGGGACCCCTCCCCTCCCCCCCAACCCTGGAGTGATCACCGGACGATGCAAGCTGACATCCTGTGGCTGAACAAACCAGACGAACTAACCAAGCAACTGATCATGGACTGATATCATAAACATGAAGTAACATGTTCACAGTTATATTTTTGAATGCAAGAAGGCTGTGCGTCTTTCACACAGAAGGACATTATTTGTTCTGCAAATGCTGGTCAATTTGAAGAGAAAAAAAAATATTGTGCAATTGAAATTGAAGAAGATGTTTTTCAGTTTAAAGATGTTGATGTTGCCTTTATTTTTAAGCATACAATAGATAAGTTTGGCTGTTTCAATTGTAGAAGTTCCAGTATTAGCCATTTGTGACATTAGGAGCATTACTGAGTTCATATACTTGATTCTATTTGTGCATTCATTTTGTGTATCCATCAGACATTTATTCTTGCTGAATATCCAGACATGCATGAGCTTTTTAAAATGATTGTTACATGCTTTTATGATTTCACTGTTTTAATGTGTGTTTCAATTATATTTGTGCTTTCAGTTCAGCACGAGTCTATAATGTTACTGTTTTAACATGTGCTTCAATTATAGTTGTGCTTTCAGTTAAGAAGTTCAGTTTTTTTAATATATGTATGTTTTGAAAGTCAAAGGTCATGGGGTGGAATGTAGTGCTAGAGGCACTCTTGTGGTCTGACACCCTGTGATGACCTTTGACTACCATTATTTTAATTGACTTTGGTGTGTTATTTTATCCTAGCCTGAATGTACGATGTCCTGCATATGCCTTGCTTCTCTTAAAGGTTTATTTCTTGTAAGCTTGCAGTCTTTCAGTGGGAGCTGTCACGGAGTAGAACAGCCTTGCCAAGAACAGAACGTGTGGGACGTGCATTTGAAAGCATGAGAGAGAAAGTGAGGTGTGGAATGTACTTTTTGGTCTCGAAGTGCAGTGTTATGAGCAGTGGTGCACAAATGTGCACTGTGTTGTACATTGAGAGATGAAGTATGTGATGCTATAAGCAGTGGTGCACAAATGTGCATTGTGTTGTACATTGGTAGTATTAAGTTCTTACTATTGGCTTTGACATGGCCTCATGTCATCCTGAATTCTGACTATGCCTGGCTTGAGCTTTATCTGCGCGCACAGCCACGCTTGCAAGTTGTTTGGGTTAATCACGTTCAAGGATTGTTTTTGTGAGAGATTGTTTAATGTACCCTGGAAGGCTTTCGTGAGCTTCGTCAAGATAAAGGCTGGAACATGTGAGAATCTAGAGGGAACGTGGGAACTCCTTCCTGCCATGGAATGCTTGCTTGGAAGCTGGCCAGTCCTGGTAAGATTCCTTTGGCGCAGGGAGGAAATTCTCGAACCTTCTAGTGTGAGTTTTGGGACTATAAAGCTGGGGTTTGTTGACAGTTGAGTTGGGTGCTCACTTACAGAGTAGACGTACTGCTGTAAGACAAATGGAACTTGAGTCCCGGTCGAGAGTCCAAGCCAGCTGTGAACGGGCCCCCCAGCGAGAATTGGCAAGGATGTTGAGTGAACGATCGGGTGAGGTGATTTGTTTCTGACTAGTGCCATTGTGATGCGTGGTTCCAGTGGCTGTGGTCATTTGAGGTGTTTGAGTTTTGATTATTGCCATTGTGATGTGTGGCCAGTGGCTTTGATCATTTGAGGTGTTTTTTTGTGATGTGTGACTTAGTGAGGTGCACATCCAAAGTAATAATTTGATGTATCTAGTATATATATATCTTTCTGATCTCTTGCAGGACGTCCCATTATATCTGCTTGAGTGTTACCTCATATTATTTGCTGCTTATTTATTCGTCAGTATTATTCATGCATTTAACTGTTGCATATACCAAGTGTGTTATTATTGCTTGCATATAAACATATATATATATCTCTGTGAATATTTGAATGTTGTTATTTTGGCATCTAGGAAAGCCTTTCTGTTAGAGAGCATTGTGTAAAATAAAACCCCAAGCCTTATTCTAAAAAGAGAGTCTTTGCATTTTGTAAAATAAAACCCTTTTCTAAAGATGTTTGTTGTGTTTCATGTCTCCTGCTTCGCCGTGGGTTTTGAGCCACCGTATGGGAGATTCTGTATTATCTGAAAGGCGAAGCAAGACAGTCCATTAATTTCCTCTCCAGACGGGCCACCGCCTCTGAGACCGTCCTGACTATGGAGGCATCAACCGCATCACAAAAGTCATCCGTGATCGGGAAATACTGCGCCTCCTCACCCTCCTCGTAATAGTTGTCATATTCCTCCATGGCCAACGGGGTCCTGAAGAAATGGAGGACAAGAGGTGGGTATCAGATCAGGTAAGTAAGGTGGCCACCCACCAGGTCAGAGGGCTCAATCAATCAATCAATCATGTCACTTATAAAGCGCACTACATACCCGCGAGGGTCTCAAGGCGCTGGGGGAAGAGGGGGGTGGTGCTGCTACTGATCGAAGAGCCAGGTCTTGAGGAGTCTTCTGAAGGCCAGTAGGTCTTGGGTCTGTCGGAGGTTGGTGGGGAGGGTGTTCCAGGTCTTGGCGGCGAGGTGGGAGAAGGATCTGCCGCCGGCGGTCGTTTTCCGGATGCGGGGGACTGTGGCGAGGGCGGGGCTGGTCGAGCGGAGCTGGCGGGTGGGGGTGTAGAAGCTGAGTCGTCTGTTGAGGTAGGCTGGTCCGGAGTTGTGGAGTGCTTTGTGTGCGTGGGTGAGGAGCTTGAAGGTTATCCTCTTGTTGACAGGGAGCCAGTGCAGGTCTCTCAGGTGGGGTGTGATGTGGCTGCGTCGGGGGATGTCGAGGATAAGACGTGCAGAGGCGTTCTGGATGCGTTGCAGCCGTCTCAGGAGCTTAGCCGTCGTTCCTGCGTAGAGGGCGTTTCCGTAGTCCAGCCTGCTGGTGACGAGGGCTAATTATAATGGGTGGGAGCACCCGGGTTAATGGTCCCTTACTAGGGAGTGTGCAATGTTAGCAGGGGTGAGAATGGGGCTGGGGTCACCCACTGAGTCACAGCCAGCAATAAGAGTGAGAATGGGGATGGGGACACCCACTGAGTCACAAGCAATAGCCCACTAGGGCTAACAGGAGACACTCGCTCCACACAGACAATGCCAAACACCCTTATGGTCACACGGGCGGACTGAAACTAATGCCTGGGTTAGTCTGTACTAGCAGGCTATAAAACCTGCTGCTCTTACCCCCACAAGGGGTGTTCAAACTTCAGGCGAGACGGGGGGGCTTAACGGACGCTGACGGAGGCGCTCGGCGAAAGCCAGAAACTGCCGCGACCTCTGTCCGCGTTCGTCAAACTAAGAGCGTCTAATAGACGAAAAGAGGCGCACACCCTCTGGCGGCCGGCGGACTGCCGCGCCCTCACACTGGCACAGAGAAATTGACAAATGCGGCCACGTAGGAGCGGAAAAACGTTCCCACGGCCGCAGAAGAAGCTGAGGCTTCTAATCAACAAAGCATAAAGCATACAATATCCACAATAAATAAATAAATCACAAAAAAAAGGTGCCAAATACAACGGCCACAGAACAATCCCCAAACCCTTGAGGAAGTGAGGCACTTAACTGACACCGAGGCTGCAGCAGCGAAGAAAGAGGAAGCGCTGCAGGACTCGTTGGCAGTTATGGAGCCAGGAGACGTCTGATTGGATAGAGACTCCATGTTCTGGAATGTTGTTTTCTCTGAAGCTTCATGGGATATGAAGTCTTCGTTGTTGTTTTTGTTTATTTAAAATGGCTGCTGTTTGTATGATGCAAAGAAGAGATCAAGGGATTCCCACATGCCTCTATTTGGGGACTTCCACGGGGAGTTGTGAAGCGCTATATTATCAGCTCCTCGCAGGTTAGTAACCCAATTCAGCCAGTGTTTAAAAGATGATTTACGAGTATCCTTCCAGTTGTTAAGTATTATCTTAAAAGCTGCCACCATGAACTGTCCCTTACACTACCCTACGCTTTTACATAATACCAAACGGAGACCCTTCATGACCGACATCTTTACCATACCACTTAGAGGAGCACACATCAAGGATCTCTAACCTCTAATCGCCGTCCATATTTAGCGCGGGGTGATATATCTGTGCTGAGAAGTAGTCGAAAGTCTTGCAACCACTAGACATATGCCAAACGAAATAGCCTTCCCTGCTATCTGTTTCTGCCTTAAGATAAGTCCCTTGTGCCATCTATACTATCGTCACTCATGTCATTGTGCTGTCGCAGTGCTGATGGTTTACTCACTTATTCTGTCCCTATCTGTGATCTCTAAGATTCGAAATGTGCTGTATTTCCTTTTGCAATCAGTATATTATTTATTTAGTTATTATTTATCTAGCTTTTATTTATTTGCTATATTATATGTATTATATGTATTATATATTGTTTTGCTTCGAACAATCAATAAAAATTTATTGAATTCAAAAAAATGGCTGCTGTTTAAATAAACGAGGAAAGAAAAGCCTAATCCTCGCCTCCGTGTCCTGACATAGAATTACAGAGCACACAAAACATGATTCATTGGTACTTTCTGAACCTATGTCTGACATATGTTGATACCACATATTATCTGTGGACAGATCTGCTTCCATAACAGAATCAAAAGCTCTACCTGGTGTGGGTGTCCTTACATCTAATACTGCCCTCAACTGTATGCCATCTGAAAAACTACAACTGTTTTCTTGGAATCATCATCAAACAGTTGATCATCCAATATCTCCCTAACCATTTTTCCTGGTTTAATGACTATGGCACATACCCATAAGACATGGTTGTGGTCACTGGCTAGCAGAGCGCCATAGGTTGGTGTTACCTCTAAAACCTCTATCTGCAATATTAACTCAGTATCAGGCATCCAAGAATTCTGCCCTTGTCGCCGGAAAAGGAATTCTTTCAGTAACTGAACCTCCCTTCCCCTTAACTCTGGTGTCTATGCTATGATTATATACACTGCTGTAGTACATGCCTTCACATCAGCAGGTTGTGCTCTTATTTGATCTTTAATAGAGGAATCTACTGTCACTGCCATGATCCTGGAAGGTGGAACTCCAGGGGTATAACAAATCATAGTACCATCAGATTCAAAATTAATAGTTATATTTAACTTGGCCATAAGATCTCTCCCTAACACGTTAACTGGAGAGAACAGAAAACAGCCGTCAGTGTACCTCCTCCCTACTTCCATCTCCACTAGTTTAGTAAATGGAACCCTCATTACTTCTCCAGAGAATCTTTTTATGTCCATTGATCTGTTAGAAATTGGAAGGCCTCCCTCTCTAATACAGGATCGGGTTGCTCCTGTATCTAAGAGGAATGCATATCTTTTGTCATTGATAGCTACTGTCACAGTAGGTTCCTCATCTGGACTGTGCAGTACTGATAATACTGAACACATACAAATATTCTGTGGGATTCCTCATTGTGTATATCCTCCCACAGAATTCATCTGGAAAGGATTCCCTCCTCTCACAATTACACCTCCCTGTCCACTTTGAGGTGGAGTCGCCTTTGGGGGTGTTCGGTAATTTTACTGTGGCGGCACTTGTGCTTGAGGTACTACGGGTTGCTGCACATTTGGTGATGGCGTCTGAGGCACATATATGATTTGCGGATTTGACTGTGGCTATACCGGTGCGTTTCCTGGCTGATTGTAAACTCCTACCCTTCCATTTTGCTCATCCCAGCTATTAGTTCTGTAGTCTCTAATAAAATGTCCATAGCTCTGACAATAATGACACACTTGATCCATCCTTTGGGGACCTATTCTACCTCTTCCTATTCCTCCTTGTCCTCCTCTACTACTTCCCTGTGCCCTTACAATACCCTGTTGTGGGTACTGTTGTTAAGTGGTCCCTGGGACCGATCTCACAGACATTGCAGTCATCTGAGTGGCGGCTGCTATTACAGTTCCTTCCACTGCTCCTTTCTTTGCCAACTTTTGCTGCACTAACTTGGCTGCTGCTTTCTCTGTCAACTCCTGTTTGCTTCTTTTTTTTCCCTGCTTTTTCATACAAAAATGGATTATGTGTGCCTGTATTTCGGTCCAGAGCTTCCAGTGCCACCATGTTATCTAGGTTATCTTGTACATCAGAGGGTTACCCTTTTTTCACTACGTTATAAAATAACACAGCATTTCCTCCTGTTACTTCCCAACCCTGGCCTACTTCTTGGGTTCATTTTTCTGTAACTAAGCGAGATCCTCATTTGGCTGCATTGATTGAGCCATGAATGATCCGATGTCTGGCCTTTCAGGATACATCTTCCTCAGCTAGTCCCAAACTACTGTCCTAACGAAATTAAATGGAGGTCCATCATATCTAGTCACTGGGATGGTAACAATCCTCACTCCAGCTTTGTGAAAAACAGTGCAAGAGAACTAAACAGACTCTTTATGTCCCCTACGGCCAAGGTGATGCCTTCAGTTTGCTTTTCAAAAGCTCTAATCCATTTTCCTGCTCCCTCTGTAAGCAGCGGCAACAATTTCCTAAGATTCTCCTTGTCCATCTGTGGCCAAGGTATATAATAGGGTGCCCCAAGTCCCTTTTTAACAGGGGTATCTGATGTAAGGGAGCGGCCAAACGCTGGGAATTATACTGTCTACTATATTTCTGCCATACACACAAACATTTCCGCATGTAGGGTGTAGGAAAGTAGGATCTGCTTCTATGGTTACCCCCAATTTTTGCCTGGTGCTAAGCTGTATTTTGACTAGTCTGACTGGAATCCTGCTAATCAGGACCCCAGTCTTACTGCTTTCTCCCTAAATTGTTGTGTTGAGTACTTAGGTACACTCCAGATTGGATACTGGGGTACCCTTATCAGTCCCTAGTATATGGTACTAAGGTACCCAGGGCATAGGTACCCCAGAGGTCTCCCATGGGCTGAAGCTTGCATTATGCCACCCATGGGAGACCATGCAAAATGGATCTACAGGCTTGCCATTGCAGCCTGTGTAAGTTGGTGCTTACACCACTTACTTAAGATATAGGATTCCTATATCTAAGGGTCACTGCACTTAAAACCTATAAGTCACCCCTATAGCAGGCCTTTGCAATCCTGAAGGCAGGGTGCCTGGTTCTAAGTGAGAGGGTGCCCCTGCATGAACAGGACACCCCTGCAGCCTATGGAGTCCATTCTCCCGGGTTGTCAGTGAAGCAGCCATATACTATATAGAGGGGCACCACGTAATTACGCGATGACCATCTCGAAAACGGCTGCAACGAATCCTATCATGTTTGTTATCAAACATGTTGGAATCATGCCCCCACACCATAAACGGTGTGGGAGGTATGATTCCAAGCACTGGAAAAGCCCTCAGTTAGTGTTCCCGGTACCAGCCTTCTAGACCTGGACAGCACAAAATGGTTGCTGCCGACCAGAGACACATTTCTGCCCTCCTGCTGCTGAGCCGAGCTCGAGCAGAGGAAGGTGGATCAACAGGCATCCTGTCACTGGGAGGTGTGACCACCTCCCAGACAGGATTTAGTGTATTGGGACCGGTTGGGTGCCCTTGCCAGTGCCAGAAAGTCTGCATGAGGGGCACACTTGGTGTCCCCATGCATAGTCCAGTTCAAACCAGTTCTGGGAGCCGTTGGCTCCCGCTCTGGTGCAAAACTGGACAAAGTACATGGGAGTAACCTCCCCCCTGTTCAGACCCTCCCCTGGGAGGGTCCCCTGAATCTTCCCAACCCTTTCCCTAGGGTACTTAAGGGCTTACCTGGGTATAGGTCCCTAGATTTGTCGTGGGATAAGATTCAGATCAGACACCACTGCACTTCTACCGTCTGGGCACTCTGGACTTCATTTGGGCCTGATTTTGTCGACCTTCCAGTCTGCTGCATCGTCTGTGCTAGTGCATCATACAGGAACCTTCCAAGGCCTGTGAAGCATCAAAGACACCTGAAGAAACCTCCCTTGGAGTGAAGGCGTCACTCCCCTGCATTCGCAGGCACCGCAACTAAGTCGACCGGTCTGCAGATCCTGAGCTGCTCCAGACTCCGTGGGCTCTGCAACACAGGTGGTGGTTTTCCACAGCTCCTGAGGCCTGCCCTGCCCTCTCACCAAGTTTGAGGCCAGTATCCCTCGTGGGGGTTGCAATAACCGAACCCCTGTGCACTGCGTCCAACTTGCAGTTGCAAAGGCTTGTTGGCTTTTTTGCAAGAAGATCTTCTGGTTCCAAGTAGCCCCAACCTCGAGCTCCTCCAGTGACCAGAATCTTGAGCCACACCCCATTGTGTGCATAGTGGCCTCCATCTTTTGGTGAGCTGCTTGAGGTCCTCTCACGGCTCCAGTGCCTCCGGCCTGTGGGTCCACTTGAGGGTCACACTTGTTTCTTTTGGGCTCCCCCGATTGCTCGGGGCCTGCCCTGACTCCCCTGCTGTTGGTGAGTCCCCTGGACCTTGCTGGTCCCGACGTTGCTCCTTCTTTGATTTCTGCGTTGGTTGCATTTACTAAGGCTTGTTTGTGCTCCCGCCGGACACCGACCCCTCAGCACTCGACATCCTTCGTGGGACAGCTCGTGCACGGCTCCTGGTCCTCCTCAGCGTCGCCTGGTCCTCACAGCTGCAGAGTCAAGGTCATTGTCACCCATCCTGCAACATCCGACATTGGAGGGCATTCGTCTTCCTAGTCTCCTGGTCACCCCTGAGTGACATAGACTCTGTCCCCAATGCTTGCAGGCACCTCTCATCAAGAATCCATCCTTGGATTCCACCGGACACTTTCCCCTTCTTCAACAGCGGCACTTTCCTGAAGTCCTCCGTTGGGTTCGACTGCGGTTTCCGACACCACTTCACACGTATGCACCTGGCTTCCCTGGCGTAGGTAACGTGGGTACTAGGGTATCAACGGGTGAGGTGGTTCTCCAACCTTCTGTCTTCCACGGGGTTTTTCAGGGTCCACTGGGAAGGGTCCTTAATCTTTAAAAATCCAACCACGACTTGCACATAGACTTGTATGGAGCACGCAGTCGTGTTTCCACACTGCACAGGCTCTCCGTGGGGTCCCTATCTACTCACCTTGGGTGGTTCCTTGGGGTCCCAGCACTTCTACGCCCTCTCAACACTGTCTTGACTCGAGTCGTGGTTCTTATACCACTTTCTTAGTATATGGTTTGGTCCCCCCTCGGGGCCACTGTGTATTTCGTGCTATTTACTGTGTTTCTTTGCCAACGTATTGTGGGCATTGTGTTTATCTCCGTGTTGGAGATATTGGAACGCACTAGAGAGTATTATATAATAAAAACATATTTTTATAAATACTTGGGGCCAGATGTACGACCCTTTTTTGCGGCCGCAAATGGGAGATTCTCTCGTTTGCGACCGCAAAAAAGGGTAATGGCATGTACAAATGCTATTTTGCGAGTCACTGACTCACATAATAGCATTTGCGACTCCCGCTATTAGGAAGGGGCGTCCTTTCCTAATAGCGAGTCACTATGCCATGTACAATTGTTTTGCAACCGCATTTGCGGCCGCAAAACACTCACAGTTTACCACCTACTTCAAGTAGGTGGTAAACCACTCGCAAACGGGAAGGTTTGTGAGCATGTGAGAAAATATTTTTAAGAGCAGGCAGTGGTCCCAGGGACCACTGCTTACCCTTAAAAAAATGAAAGTGAAAAGTTTCATTTTTCTTTTTTAAATGCATCCCGTTTTCTTTTAAGGAAAACAGGCTGCATTTTTAAAAAAAAGAGTGCTTTATTTAAAACCAGTCCCAGACATGGTGGTCTGCTGACCCCAGCAGGCCACCATCCGTGGGAGTGCTAGCCATTCTTAATGGGGTCGCAAATTGCGACAGCCTCATTAATATTCATGAGGCATGCAATTTACGACCCCATTAGGAATCGCTAACAGTGTTTGAGACACTGTTATACATCCCAATTTGCGAGTCGCAAATTTTGTGTCGTAAATGCGAGGCAATTTGCGAGTCGCAAATTGGTGGGTCGTACATCTGTCCCTTGGTGTGGTTCTTTTTCTCTTAATCTATACTATAAGATTTCATTCTAGTAAAACAAGCTGCTTTACACTCCTTCTGGACTAAGCCTGAAGGCTGCTCTCCACAGCTACCGCTTAGAGAGCTTTCTAAGGTTGTCTAAGACCTCTTAAATCACCATAAGGGTTGTCTGGACTGGTGCAAGGTGCCCACTTACATAAGTGGACATATACCAGGCCAGCTTCTCACATAGGGCTAATCCCAATCTGGAGTTCCCTCGCCATAAAGAATGCAATCCTCAGCATTCGCCATATCACATGAATGAAAGGATCCTTCTTGTTGCCATGAATTTATCCTTGGAGCTAACTTTTCAGTTCAATCAACCAAATTATCCATATATGGCACAACACTGTACCAGCTATTCTCTCCTTCAGCAACTATCTCACTAGGGGTGAGATCTGCGCTGCGCAAAACTGATTGAACACTCATCTGCTGCACTGGTCTGCCATGTAGTGTCAATCCTCCCACAGCCTTACAAGATCCCATCCTGGGTTCTGGCTGGCCATGTGTTCCCTGAAACGGCAGCCGCTCAACCTCTGTCACTTGAGTTTTCCTAACTCTAGAAAGCATATCCTGCTCTCCTTCTCTAGTATCAATACAATTAGGATATCCCCTTACACTCTTTGTGTGATCCAAATCGATAAGGGGTCTTTCTTGAATATTAACATCATAGATAGAGTGCCTAGCCTTTGAGGGTTGAAGCATTCCACCCATACTATCCACACGCTTATGTATAGGCTCTGTTCTATTTGTCATCCTCCCAAAACTTCCCTGAATCTGTCCTGAAAGCTCATCGTAATATCCTTCTCTCCTTACTTCTCTTGCATCTCTTCTATTCTCACTTCGTGATAGCCATTCTTTGACACTTTCTGATGAAACTATTATGTTCCCTTTCTCCCTCTGCCAAGGTGGTAAACTATCCTCAGTCCTTCTAAGATCCTTATCTCTTCCTTGAGATACTGGCCATTGTGCCATACCTGCAGCCCTATCCGCATAATCACTCCATCTAGCATCATCTGCATCTCTTTGCTGTGGGTTAGGCATTCGTTCGCTAACTACCCTTCCTGTTGTGTCTCTACTCTGCATTAAGTGCAATGTTGCTGATGAAGCATGTGACTGGTCAACACTATCTCCTGGACTTTGCTCTACGCTTCTGTCCTCCTGCGGAGAGGCTGGATCAGGATGCAGTATAATCTGTGCTTCTAGTTGTCCTGAAAAATGGGAATCACCTACCTTGACTTGCTTCCTAGGCATACTCACATGTTTTGGCTTTGGCATTTGTGGGGCAACATTAGGGATACCTTTTGGAGACTGAAGGGGTCTCAACTTCGGGGTTGTCAAACCTCACTGCGACTTCCTGTAGCTGCACTAGTCAATAAATACTATGTACCTTCGGAGAAGTACTCATAGTATAATATGGGAGTGGGGGAACATACCAGGTACTAGGGGTATCAACTTTTGAGGAGTCCTTAGACTTCTCACAAAAAACTCGCCATAAAGCTAAAGTGGCTGCTCGCTTCAGGAGTTTGGCTCCTTTGTATTTACTTTTAAGATGTGTACTAATATTCTCTAATATTTGGTTGTCAAATGTCCCTTCCTTTGGCCAGGTATATGGGTGTTTCTGAGTGGCTTTGAACCATTCTAAACAATATTTTTGCAATTTTCTCTGATAATTTGGAAAGGTCTTTTGCATATGCACTAAAGGAGTCTTAATAATTTCTCGTATTTCCAATACTTTCTATATTTAGCTTTTATCTATCTGGTCAAATATTACTCCTCCTTTATAAACAGGAAAATTCCACTTTGTCTTTATCAATTATGCATTAAACGTTACACATTACAGGAACATTATGCAACATTACACAACAACATCATACTGTGGCCACATTTAATTCATGCACATACACACGCACTCACCATCAGCGTAAGAAATATAAACACTTCAACTACTTCTAAATATTAGGTAAAGTTTAGCGACATCAGCTTTTCACCTGTCCCTCTATATCAAGCATTGGAACGCATATTGGCACCTTCCAATTTCAAATTACCCATATTGACCACTTCCAACCTTATATTGGGAATAACAAGTTAACCAGTTATGTAGCGCCTTTCCTGAAACTGTGCAACACATGTACACAATCTTGCATGCAATACCCTTATGTCTCTTATAACCTTATAGCTCTTATATCTACATCTGTGTTTACCATTGCCAAGGGAAACAAGTCACAGGTTATATACAAAAACATGGAATGTAGTCCGCATTGTCCTCACCTTTAAAAGATGGCAGTTCCCTGATCCTACCCATCCCGCGTGTACAGGCAGAACTTCAGAGAACACGGTGTCTGCCTACCTCATCAAAAGTGCACAATAATCTATGCAGCGGGGGTAGGTGGTCTTCCGGTGTCAGCAATCAGGTGAGGGCAAGAGGGACTCTTAAGGTTGGCTCACCAACTGTTTCAAGGTGACTTAAAAATGTAAAAAATGAAGAAAAGACAGACTCCTCTTTAGCAATGTAAAAACAGCTCTTTAATGTCGCGACAGGGAGATCGACCGTCCTCACACAGGCAAGCATCCAGTCTCAATTTGTTGCTTCACAGACAGCTATTTATATACAATGGGGGTTACAAAAGTTAAAAAAATAAGTCATTTAAACAGTTACACAGGGGGCGTGGCCAAGATGGCGGCACGGTAGGACGTGACATTCCGTCCCTCCGGCCTTGCCGCTTTATAGCCTTGTATTTGCCCCATCCCCTGCCCCCAAATAGCCATACGGGGACCGGAATTTAATTGCGCTTCCTCCGGTGCGGAGGTTGCTGGCGTCTGCATCGGCGCTCCCTGCTCCGGTGCCTGGCCGGATCGCGACGGCGCTGAAACGATAGCGGCAGCGGACGCGGCCGCGCTCCTAGACGGACTCGGGAGCGATCCGCGACGGCGCTGCACAGACGAGCCCCTGACCCAGTGACAGGTTCGAGCGCTGCCCAGAGAGATTGCCACAGCCCGCGGCTAGAGAACCTTTGGGGCGTTGCAGGGACGCAGTGGCTGCCCAGCTGGAGGCCTACAGATCGCCCGCCATTTTGTCCCCTTCCCTGCACTGGCCGGGCCCGCGCTCTTGAGGCCACTGGGCTTGGGGTCTGTTAGCACCACTCCACTGGGCACGAGAGGGCAGCTGGCTCAGCTGATTGTCCATCCCAGCGCAGGAATTGGCGCCCAACGCAGCTGCAGACCTTCTGGCGAGCGCCGCATTGGTCATCTGGATTTCCGGTGAGTGGGGCCTGTCCGCCATTGGCGGCCCTGCCTGAAGCAGGGGCCCGGCCTCGCAGCGGCTGCTTCGAGGGCCCGGCTTTGACTGGAGGTGGTAGCCCAGCTGAACATCGGGGTCCCCCCCCAAGGGCCCCTGCTGCTGACAAGGGGCAAAGACTGAGGGCCCGTGGCCTTTGCATGTGGGAGGACTGAGCTGATGCTAGAGAGGGGGGCCGCGGGCTGCTAGTGTGCCCTTGGACGACCGCTCCTTAGCCTGTGATATCACCGGGCCCCCCATCCGACTGCTGATTCGAGCGGACCTAAGCCTTTCCGAACCATCCTGCAACGTGGGCGCCGGGGTCTCTGGAGTGGGGAAGGCCGCCTGGTCAGTGTGGGACCCGGTCGAGGAGAACTGGTAGGCCTGGGCGCATTTTCATCGCGTACCACAGACGCACTTAAGGCCGGACAGCAACCTCGTGGCTCCCATCCACTCATTCCAGCCAGGATGCCAGAGCTGCTGTATCCCTGGGCCCGGTGGGACTACTGCGCTACAGATTCACGGACCTCCTATAGCGACCTCCTCGGACTTAGCATGGCGCTATGGCTTCGGCCCGAGCGAAAAGGGAGAAGACCCTCAAAGACCTGCTGCTGAAACAGTCCAGCGGCCCCGACACAGCAAACGCAGCACCCCAGGACCCTGGGCACTCGGATCAACTGGAAGGGGCAGACGGCCCGGCTACAAAAGCCTTCATGATGGAGCTGTTCTCCGCCATCAAAGAGGACATCCTCGACCTGAAGGGGCAACTCTCTGCTGATCTCAAAGATGTCCGGCGGGACATAGACGAAGTAGGCGAAAGGGTGGCTGTCCTCGAGGAGCATGAGTTGTGCCGGGAAGAAGACCTTCACCAGCTGCAGCAGGAAGTACTTCGGCTGCGGGATCAAAACCTGGACCTGCAGGCCCACGCGGAGGATCTCGAGAACCGCTCACGGAGAAACAACATCCGCATTCGTGCAGTGCCCTGGCGAGCGGAGGGAGACGACCTTCGATCCTACGCCCTGTCCCTCTTTCGGCAGGTGTTGGGAGACGACGGCCCGCACGAAATACAGATGGACCGGGTGCATCGTGTGGGCCTGCCCAGGGGAGAGAAGGCCCCCCCGCCCGACATACTCGTCTGCGTGCATGACTTCCAGCTCAAGGAGCAAATCCTACGCAAAGCGCGGGCGGCACAACCGATCCAGTTTCAAGGGCACTCACCGGCCCTCTTCCAGGATCTTGCAGTGTCCACATTAACCAAAAGGAGAGAATTCCGAGTGGTCACCTCCTATCTTCGCGACAATGGAATTCCATATTCATGGGGCCATCCCTTTCGCATCATCTTCAAGCATCAAGGGAAATTGCGACAGATCCGCTCACTCGCTGAGGCTCTTGATCTGCTGGGGCTGGACAACACTGTGGACACAGAGCGGAGGGAAGGCCCTCGAGACCGGGCTGCACGGAGACTTCCAAGATGGCAAACTGTTGGTAATCCATCAGCCTCTGCGAAACCAGACCCGGAGGAGATGGCGAAAGAACGGGAGGCTGTGATCTCCTCTCTCTCTCAGCCTCCAGACTGTCCGCGTTCCCCTTGAGCACCTCAATCAATCTCACGGGGATGGATGTCACGTAGTGAGGCCGGAGGGGCTCCTGGGATTGTCACTTCTCCCGGATCAGCGAATGCCCCTCTGCAGTTCTTGGTTTCCCAGGTTTGTTTTTGAGCGCAGCCAGCCTCCGGGATGTCGGCATTTACGCGGTGGAATTATATACACACTCTTAACGCATTGTCTTTTAGCCGCCGGCCCCTGTGGTTGTAGGCGATTGGCTGTGTGCCGTTGTCGAGATACCTACCAAATAAATCAATAAAAAGATTTGTTCCATAAACAGTTACACATTGGTACATACTACTCATAAAGAATATGATATCTCCTGTGACCTTTGATTTAAACTTAATTCTCTACATATCCTTTATTACGGTTTCTAACAATGCTTAAACAAAGTATTCTTCTATTCACGACTACACGTGTATTGTAGGTTGAATGCATGTTTGTTGCCTTGTGCGTTTATCATTGTGCACCTAAGTCCTCGCTATCAGATTTTGTGTGTTCTTGACTAATTAAATCTCCTGCTACTATTGTCTAATCAAGTTTCAATCTATTTGGAAACACAAAATACTTGCCGGTGAGCCCGTGTGCCAAAGCCATAAATTCCTTCAAGCTTGCTAAACATGAGTTGGCCTTTATCTGCAACCCTTTCGAGTTATTTATTCTATTATGTTCTGAAGTGAAGTCTTCACCTCAGCACGAGATTTTGGCCAACAGTGCTCTTTCACCACGTATAACTGTGTGGCACTTTCTGCTGTTGTCTGCTGTTGCATTATACTTTCATATTTCACTTTTTCCACAACAGTTGAAACATGAGTGTGAGCCTTGGCAAAGGCCCGACGCACAGAGCTCAGAGGAAACGCGTCTTTGCTGGTACCCCCTGGCCATGCCCCCACATCCAGCATCTAATTGGTTCCCTATGCCTGCTTGCAGATAAGACGGTTGCAGTGAAATCTGTGTATTCAATGGAATCCATTTTGCAATTAGCTGTCAGATGTAACGAACAGACTATGGGCCCGATTCACAGAACTAACTTAAGACAAAATCCTAAACTTACTACCATTTTGGTATTCACAGAAGGCACTTACTTACTCATTTTGAGTAACTTACTCATTTTGTGTAACTTACTCATTTTGGTATTCACAGAAGGCACTTACTCATAAATGAGTAAGTGACGGCTCATTGTTCTACTCCACAGAAAGCATATCTATTTGAAGAGTTTTATATAGCGCTGGCTAGACCCGGAGGTATCAGAGCGCTTTACATGAGGATCAGTGTGTTACAGGTTACATAAGTTACATCAGTTACAATTACAAGTATAGGCATAGGAGAAAGACATGAGAATACATAATAAAAAAGTTATTAGCGAGTTGCATAGCCAAGACTAACGTCTTATGGGGAATGGAAGGAAGAGGTGGAGAGGAAAAACGGGGGGAAAGGAAAGTAGATAGAGTAAGGCAGACCAGAAGGGGGAAAGTACTTCAGGAGGAATAAAGCATTTAAAGCAGTCAATGTGAAAGATAGACAAAGCCGTGAGGAACCGTTCGAAACAATGTCCGAAGTCCGGCTGGGTAGGTGACGGCCGAGGGGATGAGCCATAGCCAGACTCCTCTATAGCTGCATAGGACAGCTCCACCGGGCAACGGCCAATGGTTCTCGGGCTCCGCTGAACGCTAGCGCTGGCTAGACCCGGAGGTATCAGAGCGCATTAAAATAAGGAAATTATTACAGCAGAACAGTGATTACAAAATGAGTAAGTTACTCAAAATGAGTAAGTTACTCATTTTGTATTCATAGAAGGCACTTACTCATGAGTAAGTGCCTTCTGTGAATACTAAAATTAGTAAGTTACACAAAATGAGTAAGTTACACAAAATGAGTAAGTTACTCATTTTGGTATTCACAGAAGGCACTTACTCATTTATGAGTAAGTGCCTTCTGTGAATACCAAAATGAGTAAGTTACACAAAATGAGTAAGTTACTCAAAATGAGTAAGTAAGTGCCTTCTGTGAATACCAAAATGAGTAAGTGCCTTCTGTGAATACCAAAATGGTAGTAAGTTTAGGATTTTGTCTTAAGTTCTGTGAATCGGGCCATATGAGTGGGAATTGCAGCAGAAAATTGTGTATCGCAACTTTCAGAGGTGGACAAGCTCCATAGGTCTTCCAGTGAAAGACCTGATGGTAGATCGGCGACCTTCAACCTTACCTACTTTCAGACCCATCTGCTACTTTCTACATGCAGCTTTACCTTTGCGGTTGGTTGATTCTATATCGGATTTCCTTGATCGGATTTTTTGTTTACCCTTAATGCCCGCCATCTTGTTTGCCTAGCTCTCTGGGTCCGTGTAACTTGTTCCTTCATCTTGTGGTTTCGACTATCCCCACGATGCCCGTTGCCACCGGAGCGACCTGCGCCCTTCATCGACCCATCGGAGCCTGCTACACTTCTCTCTTCTGGTTGGACTTGGTTAGGCACCCCTTTCCACCCCTACCTTTACCCGTCCCAGCTCTGTAGACCGGATTAGATTGTTACCGATACCTGGACCCTCTCCTGTTTTGTCCGACTTGCTTACTCTTAGTTTTGGCATCCACTTAAGAATCTCTTCTCCATGCCTGATCTTCCTGGCTTGTTACGTATCCTTGCCCTTTTCTTTCCCCCTTCTCCAGCTTTGTTCCTTTGTCCTGTTTTCCATTCTTTTCTGATGCTCTAGAAACTGAAGTATTTTATCTTGTGCTCTATTTCAACAGATGTATTTTTGCAACATGCGGTTATTTTTTGTTGTTGTTTATTTTGCTCCAGAAACTAATTGTAATCTTTGTAATCACTGTTCTGCTGTAATAATTTCCTTATTTTAATGCGCTCTGATACCTCCGGGTCTAGCCAGCGCTAGCCTTCAGCGGAGCCCGAGAACCATTGGCCGTTGCCTGGTGGAGCTGTCCTATGCAGCTATAGAGGAGTCTGGCTATGGCTCATCCCCTCGGCCGTCACCTACCCAGCCGGACTTCGGACATTGTTTCCTCACGGCTTTGTCTATCTTTCACATTGACTGCTTTAAATGCTTTATTCCTCCTGAAGTACTTTCCCCCTTCTGGTCTGCCTTACTCTATCTACTTTCCTTTCCCCCGTTTTTCCTCTCCACCTCTTCCTTCCATTCCCCATAAGACGTTAGTCTTGGCTATGCAACTCGCTAATAACTTTTTTATTATGTATTCTCATGTCTTTCTCCTATGCCTATACTTGTAATTGTCACTGATGTAACTTATGTAACCTGTAACACACTGATCCTCATGTAAAGCGCTCTGATACCTCCGGGTCTAGCCAGCGCTATATAAAACTCTTCAAATAGATATGCTTTCTGTGGAGTAGAACAATGAGCCGTCATTAAGCATTCCCTCTGGTTCTGTTAATTTTGAAGTTCTACTGAAAAAAGGCATTTAAAGCTCATGTAATTATTGACCAGGATGTCACTCATGACTAGCAGTGCTACAGCTCAGTTGATCACATTTGTGACCTTTTCTGCAAGTAGAGAACCATATCTCTGAGCACTGTTGAGTCATTTTGCATCCCATTCTGCACACCTTTAAAGTCTGTGCTTGAAACTTGAAAGGTTACCACTAGCGAGTCTTGGTCTGTCTTTAGAGGTGATGAAGGCTCTCCTCGTGGCTAGAAGGTATTGCACAATATATTCTAATGCGTGTGCTCTTTTTTCATGACATGTTCAGGCTGTCATGATAAATCGCTCAAACCACTGCAGACTGAAGTGGTGGACATCATTCAATTTCCAGTTTCGCTAGCAGGGAAAGGACCGTTCATAAGCCCAATAAAAGATTACTTGGCTCCATTTACTTAGCAGATCTTTGTTGCCTATTCAGTCTTCCAGTAGTGGCTAGATTCATAATGGATCTTCAAAACAAATTTATTTAAGGGTGCGTCCAGGGATTGTAAACTAGTACTCACCTTCCTCATGTACCCCACTTTTAAAATAAAAATTATTTTTATAGCTGTCTGTGTAACCAACTAACAACAAAAAAGCTCCCTGTATGCCACACCTACCCTCTACTGTACATTGTTTTTTATTACCAGAAGTGATTTATTCCAAACCCCAATAATCAAACTTCCGGCTGTACATTATGGAAATGATTGAACCATGACCACTGGCGATAGTATTTTACAAAGGAGTCAGCAATTGAACTGGCATCCAGGACTTGACCTTCGTTCTGGCCTGGAATGGAGGGAATTATTCAAGTTTAAAATTTGCGGTTCGCCAGCCAGTACAAAAACCTACTTGCCTTATCCCCAGCTCATAAATCCTGTGTTGGGAGGTGAGGCAGAAGAGTCTGACCATCCCCACTGAGGCAACGCAAGCCTGGCAATCGTGAGCCTCCTCAGGGACTCATCATCTTGAGAAAGGGACACTCGCCGCTCTAGTCCTTAGACCATGGTCTCCAAGACCTCACGTCGTGGCTGTTATCCTTCTTCCCTGAGAAAAGAGACTTGAAATTTCAATTCTATATTGCGTTTTCCCCATTACTGTACCAAGAGTGGCACATTAGAAATATAAATACAAGTCGCCAAAGCACGCCATATACATTTTGTCCAACCAGGTCTCTAATGTGGGAGTTAGAGTCGATTTCCAGAGACGCAGAATCGCCAGTTTAGCCCCCACTGCATCGGTGGAGAGCCATCTATTATCATGTTGAAAGGAGGTCAGAAGTATCATACAGGAGCACTAGACGTGCTGCAACAACATGAATCCGCACTAAGGGCCCGATTCACAAAGATAAACTTAGACCTGAAGTTTAAGTTTACACCTTATTTATTTATTTATTTGAAGAGTTTTATATAGCGCTGGCTAGACCCGTAGGTATCAGAGCGCTTTACATGAGGATCGTTGCGTTACAAGTTACAAATTACATCAGTTCCCAGAGCATAGTAAAACATAGGCAAAAAATAATGTTACAGTAATTCGTCGAAGGGAGGGGGAGGAAGGAGACACAGCGGGAAACGGGGAGAACTGTGCCCAATGTCCGGCTGGGTAGGTGACGGCCGAGGGGAAAACCAGGGCCGATCTCCTCTATAGCTGTCTAGCAGCTCCACCGGGCATCAGCCATGTTGCTCAGGTCTCAGCGGTCAGGGATAACAAGAAAAACAGTTTTTTATGGTTAAATTAGTTACAGTTGCATAGTCAAGCACAAAGGAACAAGTCCCCAATAGAGGAATGGGGAGGAGTATGGAAACAGGGGGCTGGGAAGCATAATTACATCAATTACAGACTTCAAGTAAAGACATAGGAGAAAACAGAAACATGAGATGCGGGGACGGAAGGGAACACAACGGGGCGACGAGGAAAACAATGTCAGATGTCCGGCTGGGTAGGTGACGGCCGAGGGGTGAACCAGAGCCAAACTCCTCTATAGCTGCATAGGACAGCTCCACCGGGCATCGGCCAAGGTTGCTCGGGCTCCACAGTAAGTACAAAGCAGTTATGGTATCCGCCCAGGGGGCATCGTCAAAGATCCATCGAAAGGCACCGGTCCTGGTGTTACTGGGAAGTGCCGTCCTCAACGTTCTCCAGCTCGCCCCCAGGACAATAGTGGTGAGAGAAGAGGTGGAAGGAACAGGTTTGGACTGCTTGTTGTTTGGTTTAGGCTCGTTGTCTGCCATGGTTTTTGCAGGAGGAAGGCTGCTAAGGCGGCGCTGAGTAGATGCCAGTTTTGGAGAGAGTAAATGCTAGGAATATGAACCACATCGCCTAAAGTCTGATGGCCCGTCTGGAGTAGGGCTGAGATTGGAAAAGTTCAAAGTTCCAGTGTAAAGTTATTGCGCAGCACCTAGTACAAAGCAGTAGAAAGTAGATATTTGTGCTAGATTGTTGTGGCTACCAGGTGGAACGGGTAGAGAACCGGCAAGATCCAGCAAGCCAAACAAGTATGGATGAGTAGGTCTGTATGGGACAGGAGCCCAGATCACGTCGCCTCGTGTGTGGACATCATTATTGGGTCAGGCAGAGCCCTGTGAGGATTCAGTACAACGACATCAGACACTTCAAACCATTCGGAGTGATAGACTCCTTACCGTAGGTAGGAAATATATTGGCAGATGAGCTGCCCAATATACACAGAAAAGCAGGTATAGTTTGTGCCAGGCCTTTCAAACTGTACAGATTTACTCGGAAACGGCCGCCATTTTCAGGTCAGGCAAGCCGATAGACGAAGCAGTACGAGCCTCCACGGAAAGCACAGACTTTCAACATACCTTCCAAGTTAGGTTCAGCGGACCGCGGGTGGGAAGCGGAGCTCTCTGGGGAGCCTTATTTGACGAGCGCTTCACTCCCTGCTTAGGTCACCGATGCCGATGTTGTGATGGACCGGCAGCCATTTTGGAGAGAGGAGACCTGCAGTGATCGAGATCGCTGGAAAAAAGCCTCAAAGGAGCACGGAAAGCCGTGACCCTGCTCACGGTTCGGCTCTGTGGATGTTCTGGAGCCAAGGACTGGAGCGGATGTCATCGGGGCCCGTCATTAAGGTGAGATAGCCTGCTGTGAAGGACCGCTGGTGCGGAGCTGCACAATTAGGCTGCCATGCGCCGCGCTGGCCACGCCCACCTAAAGTCTAACTTTAGACCTGAAGTCTAGCTTTAGACCTGAAGTCTAACTTTTCACCTAAAGTCTAAGTTTAGACCTAAAGTTTAACTTTAGACTTAAAGTCTAACTTTAGACCTGAAGTCTAACTTTAGACTTCAGGTCTAAAGTTAGACTTCAGGTCTAAATGAACGTAGTACGCCTGTTCCCGTCCATGCCAATTGTAGTAGCGTATTTAGCCACCTACGAGAGTCAGGGACCGAGAGTGCTTTCTACAGCATTGTGATTTGTCGTTAGAAAAGTACAAACGCAAGGTCGATAAATCTGTGTAGGTGTTTATCTGCCTTGGCCTTGGGGCGAAAGCCAAGGAGGCAGGATTCGGGGATAGGTGCCAAAGCATGTCTTGCTAATTACGCTGTGCTGGCCGTGATTTCCACCCATGTCAATTGTAGTGGTTGGCACTCCCAGACCATGTACTAGGACCCGGCCTCCACAAGCCTGCATCGGTGGCACACGGGTGCAGATGTGGGGAACATGTGCTTGATGTGTTGAGGGAAAGGTATGCGTGATGTGTGTAGTTGAATTGTGTAAAGCGGAATCTGAGGTTACTGGACACCTCCTGCACATGTTGGAGCGCTTGCGCCCAGACCTTGTCTGTCAATGGTTTTGGAAGGACATGGTTCCATCGGGTCAGCGCCTTCCCCACATTCGCCTAAGTACTAGATGTCAGTCCTACATATAGCTTGGAAATGGCTTGATGCGTGCTGCCATGTGTGAGGAGTGCGTGTAGGATGGGTGATGGGGCGGTTCTGTCTCTCCAGCTTCCCAGGTAGCTCTCACCTTGTGCTGGATGGCGTGGTATGTCAGGAACTGACCCGCACTCATGGCATATGTGTCCATTATGTCTTGGAAGGACCTGAGGACTCCCTTGTGAAAGAGATCTCCCATATTGTCAATCCCTCACACCCTCCAAGGTATCATGTCGTGTCGTTCAGCCAGCTCCAGCATGCCTGGTAGTTGTCCCAGAGTTATTAATGGTGAATAGGGGATAATGGGATTCCAACTGTGTACAAATCGATGCCAGCACACCCGTGCTGTCATCATCAGACTTGAACCTCTTTGCGGTGGGCAATTACGATCTGTCAGCCAAGTGTAAACACCGTCCCACCCAGCATCATCTGGACGGCCGTCCGTTCAGCGCTAGGGGTCACGTCCAGCCAGCACAGCGGCCATTGTAGCTGTGCCGCTGCATAATACATTTCAAAGTTAGGCGCACCTAGCCCTCCCTCAATCAGTGGTCGCTGTGCTATGGCAAGAGCCACCCGTCGGCCACCCGCCCCCCTTATCAGGTCCAGTAGGAGACCGTTCAACTCCCGAAAAAAGCATTTAGGGAGTACGATTGGAAATTCAGCAACCTGGGGAGCACTAATATCTTAGCGATCGCTACCAGTCCCAGTGGGGATAGGGGTAGTGAACACCAGAAAGGGAAGGATCCACATATCAATCGTAACGCTCGATCCACGTTTTCCTCTCTAATGGCCCTATCGGTGTGGTATATTTGGACGCCCAGATATTTAAATATATCATGACACCATTTAAGTCGGTGTCCCGGCGAAGCATCTCTATGGGGCTCAGGGTGTGGAGTGCGAGGGAACACCACAAGACTTGGGCCAGTTTACCCTGAGATCAAAGATAGCCCCGAAGTCATCCAATAAGTGCATCAAGTCCAGAAGAGAGGCGTCAGCATCGCGCAAGAAAGCCAGTGCATCAGTCGCGTAAATCGACCCGACGTGATGGATGTCCAGTCCCAATTCTGCGCTTGCAGACGTAAACAGCAGGCCAGCGGCTTCATGGCAATTGCAAAGAGCAGTGGTGACAATGGGCACCCCTGTCTAGTGCCCCTCAGGATTGGGAAGCTGTCCGATAACAATTGGTCCATCCTCGCTCTAGCGATCAGGTTAGAGTACAGTGTACAAATCCATCACAGGAACCCCGATCCGAATCCCATAACATAACATAACATGTGTATTTGTAAAGCAAACGTTCACCCGTGGGCATCTTGGTGCTGAATAACAGATGTTTATTGTTACCCAACTCAATGGTACCTGTACACTTCAGAGTTGTCAATAGGAATTCCCAACTCAGGGTGTTGAAAGCTTTCTCGATGTCAACAGACACCGCCACCCTGTCAAGCGCCTCCGTGAGCGTGTCGTGGATGATCCACAAGAGCCGCTGGATACTGAGGAAGGTACTACGTCCCGGTACGAACCCTTATTGATCATTGTGAACCAGTGTGCCGATCAGTGGGAGCAGTCTGTTTGCAAGCACCTTTCCTAAAACTTTGCAGTCAAGTTTAAGGAGGGACAACGGGCAGAATGACCGTACATCCAAGGGATCATGTTGCAGCTTAGAGGGGACTACTATCAAGGCCTCACGTTGCAAGTCTGGGAGCTGGCCACGCGATTTGGCTTAATTAAACACATCCAGGAGCGCTGGGTAAGTGGGGCGGAAAATGTGGCATAATATTCAACTGGCAGCCCATCCGTGCCCGGAGTTTTATTTCTGGGTATTTGGGCTATGGCTGCTCTGATCTCTTCCAATCGATTGGGATTTTTGGAGTGGGGACAGGTGAGGCAGTGGCAGTCCATTTATGAATCTGTATAACAAATCGAGGGCAGGGGCACCCACAGCTCCATACAGAGTGTGGTAATAATCTGGAAATGCATCATTAATGCCAGCTTGCGTAAAGGCCACCGAGTCGTCATTGTGTCTAATGGTTCCAATTTGGGTGCATTGTTGGTGTTCCTTAACCAACCACGGCAATAGTCTGCCCGATCGATCACCTTCCATGTGTAACATGGCCAGTCGGTGTTTATAATCGTGTCAACCCAGTCGTGTTTCCATCTCCCTTTACTGCCCACGGAGGTGTCGGAGACTCTCAACCCCTATCTCGTGAGCAGCCACTGTCCTCTCTAAGGGGCACAATTCCTTCTCCACCGTTACTAATTCATTCTGCAGCACACATCGGACCACTAATGTGGCAGCTATGCAGTGACCCCATACTACTAATTTGTGTGCATCCCATTCTGTAGCCCTAAGGGTCTTGAAAAGGGGTATCAAGTAGCTCTTCAGTCTGAAGCTGCTAGGTAGGAATTTGTGGGCGTGGCCTACCCCATTTCAGAACTATTTACTGTGAGCAATGGCCCGAAAGAGTTCAGGCTAGATACTCCGACCGGGTAACCAGTGGACCCAACCAGTCAGTACAAAGAATCAGATCAAGCCTGGTATGGAGGTCATGAACCAGGGAATTAAATGAACAGTCACAGTCCCCTGGGTTTCCCAGTCGCCACACATTGTATAAGCACCTTTGTGTCAGCCAATTTTGGAAGTGACGTGTCATCCTGACACCCTCCGCACCCTGCAAGGGAGGAAGAGAACGGTCCTAAACCATATCCGGCACACAATTAAAGTCCCCACCCCTGAGGCCTGGAGCCACAGGATCCCGTAAAAGCGCAGTAGTAGGCGTATAAAAAAATTCAGATTGATTGGAGTTGGGTGCATAAATCCCTACAACTGTTAGCTGGACCCCATCTAAGTGTCCCTCCATTACAACATGTCTGCCTCCGACATCCGCACTTTGATGATCCACCACATATGGGACCCCTGGTGCAATCCATATTAGCTTACCGCGTGTGTACGCTGACGAGGATGAGCTATAGACCTGTCCTTGCCATTTTGCGCAGACCTTCTGCAGTTCTGTGCCCGTGAGATGCGTTTCTTGCAGCATGGCAATATGTGTTTGGTGGTGCTAAAGGCATGCAAAAATGTTATACCGTTTAGTAGGAGTTACCATGCCCCGCACGTTCCAGGTTAACACATTATACCATGCATTAAGATTGACTGTATGTGTTCCCGTATTGTAGAACAATATGAGTGCCAAGTAACGAGCTGTGATCCCAAGGTGACAGGCTCCACATGCCCACAACAGCTCACACTAGTATAGCGCAACCCTCCTTCCCATGAATACTCACACCACGTAGGTCGGTATATATATAAAGGATCCATATAAACAAACATGAAACAACAAACATAACACTGAAATTGTGCTCCCCCCAGGTCAGGTGACATTCAAGTCCCCAGCCATTTGCTCCTAATCAAAAACCATAAATTAAAGAAACTGTTCAATGGGCAAAACATGTCCACTTTGGAGTCTCTGTGGAGGGTGGAAGTACAAATGTCCACTGTCCCCATGGCTTAAGATGGATTTGGAGAATTTAGCATCCAGTCCTCCCAAACTTGACAGCTTACCTTAGAAATGTCCAGGTATGCTAGCAGTCAGAGTGCACAGGTTCGTTCTCGCTGTACCCAGTGAGGCATGCACTACAAGTCATCTTCTGACCGTGAGGTAATTTTCGGTTCCTTGTAGACGCCAGCTGTCGATAATACAGAGCCTTCCTTGTCCGAGCCAGACTCTGATGTGTGCTCGGTACGCAAAGGAGATCGTGCTGTGTTGAGAGGCCTCCGTCACTGCCTGCTCCGCTGCCACTTGATCCCAGGATGGTTTCATTCTGATGGATCTCCGCTTTCGTCGTTGGGGTCGGGACACCAACCATTCCCCAGCACTCGAGTCCTCAGGAGGAACTTGTGCCATTCCCTTGGCAGGTAACCAGGTCCACACGTCCTCTGGGGTGGAGAAGATGTGGGTCGCCTTTCCGTTTCCGCTGGAAATAGAAGCGCATACTTGAAGTTCAGCTCTAGGAGGCGTTGTTTGACCATCGTGTAGGAACCATGGTGTTGCCGCACCTCCATTGTTAAGTAGGGTACGCCGTGATCACTGTGTTCTCAGATTGCCAAGTGCCCTTTGCTCGGAAGTGTTGTAACAGCAAGGCACAGTCCCAAAAATTGAAAAGTCGAGCAATATTGAGGCGTGGTGGAGCTCCCGGGGGCGGGGGGGGGTGGCCGTTATCCGATGCTCTCTATGGAGAAAAATGTAGGCACTTTCTCTTCCAGTACCATCGCCATCAGCCAGGTTTCGATGCTCTCTCTCTATGGAGAAAAATGTGGGCACTTTCTCTGCCAGTACAATCGCCATCAGCCAGGTTTCGATAAACAGTTCCACACTGGGGCACTCAGATCATTCAGGGAATCTCAGTAGGCAGACATTATTGCGCCTAGAGCGCACCTCAGTATCCTCCGCTCTGCGGTGTAGAAAGGCTACCTCTTCTCCCATCTTTTTCAGCTGTGCCTGCAGCCCCTGTACAATGGGTCTCAACACAGTCTGGACTCCGCCTCATCCACCCGGTCAGCCAACTTACGATGGTCGGCCCTCAGCAGATTCACATCCAGCGAGACAATGTCAACCCGGGCCTCCAGCAATGTTTTAGTGTCCAGGATAGCCTGAGTGAAGTGGGTACAAAGTGTAGCCTCAAGATGGTTCAGAGTATCTAGGGTCCAGTCTGCCGGAACAGAGGATGGCATTGGCTCGTTGAGAACCTGGGGCAAAGGCTTGGTGGTCTGAAGTTTCACCATCATTATTTCCTCACAGTGTGATCCTTGTGGTAGTATGAAGGGGATAGTAGATTCGTCGAGTCACAGTATACTACTATGGCATACACTCACAGCCCTGTAGGAGGAGAGCAGGGAGCTGAGTTCCGTATTTATTCACAAATGTCTAGCCTCAGGTTGTCTCCAGTGACGGTTAGAGCCTTTGACCGGTCCCCACCACCGTGATCACTGTGTTCTCAGATTGCCAAGTGCCCTTTGCTCGGAAGTGTTGTAAAAGCAAGTCACAGTCCCGAAAATTGAGAAGTCGAGCAATATTGAGGCGTGGTGGGGCTCCCGGGGGTGGGGGGTTGGCCGTTATCCGATGCTCTCTATGGAGAAAAATGTAGGCACTTTCTCTGCCAGTACCATCGCCATCAGCCAGGTTTTGATGCTCTCTCTCAATGGAGAAAAATGTGGGCACTTTCTCTGCCAGTACCATCGTCATCAGCCAGGGTTCGATAAACAGTTCTACACTGGGGCACTTAGATCATTCAGGGAATCTCAGTAGACAGCCATTATTGCGCCTAGAGCGCCCCCTCTGTATCCTCTGCTCTGCAGTGTAGAGAGGCTACCTCTTCTCCCATCTTTTTCAGCTGTGCCTGCAGCCCCTGTACCATGGGTCTCAACACAGTCAGAGTGGACTCCGCCTCATCCACCTGGTCAGCCAACTTACGATGGTCGGCCCTCAGCAGATTCACATCCAGAGAGACAATGTCAACCCGGGCCTCCAGCAATGTTTTAGTGTCCAGGATAGCCTGAGTGAAGTGGGTGCAAAGTGTAGCCTCAAGATGGTTCAGAGTATCTAGGGTCCGGTCTGCCGGAACAGAGGATGGCATTGGCTCATTGAGAACCTGGGGCAAAGGCTTGGTGGTCTTAAGTTTCACCATCATTATTTCCACACAGTGTGATCCTTGTGGTAGTATGAAGGGGATAGTAGATTTGTCGAGTCACTGTATGCTACTGTGGCATACACTCACAGCCCTGTAGGAAGAGAGCAGGTAGCTGAGTTCCGTGTTTATTCACAAATGTCTAGCCCCAGGTTGTCTCCAGTGACGGTTAGAGCCTTTGACCCCTCCCCACCGCCAGATCCCGGGCCCCCTCGGTCAGAGAGTGAAGTTTGCAAGACTCTTGGCTGTTCCTGTTACCTGACACAGCAAGCTACGTATCAATGGTTAATTCAAGCTGAAGAGGTTGCAACAGTCATTCCCGTTTTGATCCAGCTGTGCAATCCGGGGCACCATATGAGCTCATGAAAGCAACATCACAGTACGGAGCATGCACTCACAGCCGGGAGCAGCTGCTGTATATTTCTGTAATGCAGCACTTCTACTTCAATGAGAAAAACTCAGGGGAATCAGGCCTCTGGAGAGTTAAGCTGTGTCCAATAGTATAGCTACACATTATTCAATCTCAGCATTCTGTGAGGCAATAGCAGGCAGCTCCCCCTTCGACACGACCACAATCAGTCCCATACAATTGAAGCCCTTGGAGGAGCTATGGGTATGGAGGCTCAGAGATCACACCGCTCCCAGCAGCACCAAAGCCGGGTGGGTACAAAGCAGGACAGGCACAGGGTGCCGGAAGGCTCGGGAAGCAGAGCGCAAGTCTCGGGCCAGAAACGAGGAATACTATTGTAAGAACTCACCCCGGCATTCTCATTCATTTGCAGTCCTGCGCCGTGCGGTACCAAACTCTTCCCCCGGGCCCACTGGTTAATTATGTCTCCAGCCGTGTGTTTTGTAGACGCTGCGGAGCCGTTGCAGGCAAGTGCTCGTGTCTTTTACCCCACAGAAACCAAGGTCCATCCAGCAGTTGTTCAGGGGTGGTTCAGTGTCACTGCGCCATGTCGTTTCAGGGCCTTTGGTATGAGTAGAGAGGCGTACGCTGCCAGAGCTCGGGTTGCGGCCAGTAAAGGGGTCCCCACTCAGGGATCTGGACCTGGCTGGCGGGATACTTCGGGAGGGATTGCAGGAAGAGCTCCCGCCCGCCTTCCCCTCTTCCCAGGAGGTCCGCCGAGTGTGGTGCGTCTCTGCAAGCCCTCACTCGGCCCGAGCTGTGCCAAGCAAGTGATTGGTCGGGGAGCATCCAGGGACAAAGCCCACCTGAGAGGAATGAGTAAGAGTTGTGATGACTTTATTCAAGTGCGTTTCAACAACCTTTGCTAAACACTTAACGTCCCCATTTATCAAAGAAATTGGGTGATAGCAACAGCATTCTAGGGGGTCCTTTCCCGGTTTCGAGAGCACCGAAATTCAAACTCTGATGAACTCTACAGAGAGGTGCCCGTCATCTAGGGCCTCCTGATAAACCGAGATTAAGATGGGAATAATCTGGGCTTTGGGGGCCTTATAAAATTTAGCCGGGAGGCTGTCCTCACCAGTGGGCATGGCATCAATCGCCAAGGCGATTTCCTCCGCTGTGATCACACCTTCCAGCTGCGCAGATTGGATGGGGATCAGCTTTTGTAGTTTTAGGGATTTAAAAAAAGAGGATTCAACATCTGGGTTGGAGATGTTCCAGTCGTGTAAAGGTGTTCATAATACTGATGAAATTCTTCCACTATTGCCATCGGATGGGTGACGAGGCGAGCCTCTGTGTCTCGGACGACTGAGATTCCTAGAAGTGTCTTATTGACAGACATGATAAGTCAACAGCATACCCGCCTTCCACCCCTTTCATAGTATCTCTGTCGTATGAGGAAGAGGCATTTCTCTGCCTCTGTGGCACAGAATGTGTTCAGTTGTTACTTAGCCAATAGAAGCTCCCGGAGAAGTGTTTCCAGTTGCCGGCTGGAGTATGAAAGCCTCCATTTGATCAGCGCTGAGTCCCTCATCAACATGCCACGACGGATAGGCCTTCCCTGCCCCCTATCGCATCTGCGCCGAGGTCACCGAGCCTCCATTATCCTCCAAATATCTTTCTACATATTCTGTGAGGTGACGTTTTGCCTCTGGGTCCTTATAATAGGAGTCATTGAGGTGTCAAGGTCCTCTCGGGTGTGTTTGCAAACCCAGTGTAAGTTTAGATCTATATGGTCATGATCAGAGACTCCCTAAGGGATTATATTCACATCTGCTAAGTGTTGGGTCACTAAGGGGATACAAAGGAAGTAATCAATGCAAGTCTGAATGTTGTAGGAGCAAGAGGTGAAGGTATAGTCTCTAGCTTGTAGGAGCAAAAGTCTCCAAGGGTCGCAGAGAGCATGGCCCTGCATTAGGTCACGTAAGGCATGCCTGTACCCCCTGGGTGTTTGTCCGACGTGTCCGATCTATCCAGGAAAGGGTCAAGTGTTATGTTCCAGTCCCCTCCAATGATGACTCCAGAGGTGCCAAATGATGCCAATAACCTACTCATGTGAGAAAAAAACCCAGACTTAAATGTCTGTGGGGAATATACAGAGCCCACAATAACAGTCGTCCCCTAAATTGAGAGCTTGATAAGCACATCGCAACTGTCAGTATCCGACCAAGTTTGGAGGAGTATACACAAGAGGTGTTTATGAAGAAATATATCAATACACCGTTTCCTAAGTGGACCACGCTCCTCGACCCGACCTTGTGATATGCATGAGATGCTAGCGTGGAGGACCAAGCCCCTCCGTAATTTGCCGCTCTCTGCCGGTGACAGATGAGTTTCTTGAAAGAGAGCAATGTCGAGTTTGTGATGACCCAAAAAGGTGAGAATTTTCTTCTGTTTATGAAATGTGTCAAACCATGTATGTTGAGGGAAAGTACCTTCAAGGATCTTTGCTGCAGGGGATATGCAATGAGACCGATATGTACTGAAGGGCCTCGATGGCAAGTCCCGAGGGGAAAGTCAATCAGCAGACAGGAGGTTCCCCAAATGCAGGATACAAAGATTGAACAAGCCAGTGGTGGGCTTTGGGAGGGGTGTGAGAATGGACAGATGGGCGCACAGCCAGAGAGCAAGTTGGAGAGAAATTACTACCTGGAATGCCCAGTAGAAGTGGAAAAGCTAACGTCTAGGGCAGGAATAGGTCCCAGGGCTGTAAAGGGACTCCGATAGACCTTGAAATTAACCTGTAAACAGGTTACGAGAGGAGGCACTGATACCAAAGGGAGTGGGGCCGCCGCCGATTAGGGAAACCCATTGTGGTCCCTTTGAAGTGGAAACAATGCACTGAAAGGGGAAACAGCAAAGAGTGGAGACAGCTCCGGAAAACAAGAATGGGAGCGGATCACCGTTCGACCCTGGTGCTGCAATCAAATTCAACACAACAATACTATCTCTGCTACCCCCCAGCCTCCCTCCCCAGAAGAAGAACATCAACAATGAACTAGGAGCAATATACCAGGTGGTCTACAACATCTATCCCCGCGATGTAATACAATCATGAAGTGAGAGGAACACGGAGGAAAAGGTTGCCCTGTCATGCAATGAAGACTCACATGTCAAATACATATTACAGAGCAAGCACTGCCGACTGCCGCCAGAGGCGAGGGTCCCATCAAGTCTTAAGGGGTGATCTTGATTTATCTCTTTGATGGAAAGACTTTCGGGATCGCGGCCTGGCAATTTGCGTCCATTTCAACCTGACTGAGTCCCTAAGTTCAAGTTGTCTTGCTTCGCCTTTCAGATAATACAGAGTTCCACAAATCTCCCACACAGTGGCTCAAACACGGCGAAGCAGGTGACATAAAACACAACAACACCTAGAAAAGGGTTTTGTTTTACAAAATGCAAAGACTCTCTTTTTAGAATAAGGCTTGGGGTTTTATTTATGCAATGCTCTCTAACAGAAAGGCTTTCCCAGATGTTAAATTAATAACATTCAAATGTATATAGAGATATATATTATTTATATGCAAGCAATAATAACACACTTGGTAAATGCAACAGTTAAATACATGGATAATAATATGAAATACAAGCAGCAAATAATATGAGATAAAACTCAAGAAAATATACTGGACGTCCTGCAAGAGATCAGAAAGATATATATATATATACATCAAATGATTACTTTGGAAGTGCACTCTGAGTCACTCACACATCACAAAGAAAACACCTCAAATGACCACAGCCACTGAAACCACGCATCACAATGGCACTAGTCAGAAACAAATCACCTCACCGGATCGTTCACTCGACATCCTTGCCAACTCAAGCTGGAGAAGCCCGTAACAGCCAGGCAATGGACTCGCGATCCGGACTCAAATCCAGATTCTTGTGGCAGTACATCTACTCCACAAGTGAACTCCCAAGCTGGCTGTCAACAACCCTCAGCTTTATAGTCTCAAAGCACACTAGAAGGTTCAAGAGTCTTTCCCTCTGCGCCAAGGAAACTTACTGGAACTAGCCAGTTTCCATGCAAGCATTCCACGGCAAGAAGGAGTTCCCACGTTCCCTCTACATTCTCACATGTTCCAGCCTCTATCTTGAAGCTTACGAAAGCCTTCCAGGGTACATTAAACAATCACTCGCAAAACAAACCTTGAACGTGATTAATCCAAGCAACTTGCAAACACTCTGGGGGCCTGTCTGTGCGCGCAGAAAAGCTCAAGCAAGGCAGAGTCAGAATTCAGGATGACATGAGGCCATGTCAAAGCCAATAGTAAGAACTTCATAATACTTCCCAATGTACAACATAATGCACATTTGTGCACCACTGCTTATAGCATCACATACTTCACCTCTCAATGTACAACACAGTGCACATTTGTGCACCACTGCTCATAACACTGCACTTCGAGACCAAAAAGTACATTCAGCACCTCTCTCTCTCATGCTTACAAATGCACATCCCACACATTCTGTTCTTGGCAAGCTGTTCTACTGTGACAGCTCCCACTTCAAAACTACGAGAAGAAATCTTCAAGAGAAACAAGGCATATGCAGGACGTCGTACATTTATGCTAGGGTAAAGTAAAACACCAAAGTCAATTAAAATGATGGTAGTCAAAGGTCATCACGTGGTGTCAGACCACAAGAGTGCCTCTAGCACTACACAAGTTCATTCAAGGAGGTGGAGGCATCCTCTTGGGTTGCACCTTGTCTGGGAGGGAACGAGGACGTCGAGGGGCCACAGAAGGAGCATTTGCCATGCTAGTGTCATCTGAAGCATCCAAAATGGACTCCAGATCTTTCAGTTTGTCATATTCCGATGTTCTGCCCTGAAAAGTGATGAGTATAGTAGTGCGTTCTAGTAATCCATATTTGATGTCCTCCTTAAGCCGAGTGCGGAGAACTGTCTCCGTTTGTCATTGGTATGGGCGCAAACGTCCTCTACAAACAGAATTTGAGCGCTCTCATGCCGATAAGTACTAAGGGGCCTATTACGATGGTGGTCGGGAAACCTCCCCGACCGCCATGGTAGCGGGAAAAGACCACCCGCATGGACCGCGACATCACCGCCGGTCGAATTACGATGACCCGCGCTCAAAATCCGACCGCGGCGGTCTGATCGCGGGCCTTAACATTGTGGCGGTTGCTGCTGCCCGCAGCACCGCCGCGATGCCGAAAGGAGCATGTCCTGCATTTCCCTGCACTGTGTGGCAGGCACTGCACAGTGCCTGCCACCTGGTACAGGGAAATGTAGGGGGGGAGCATGGGTACCCTCCCCAGTGCACCCACAACCCCCCAACACATTGGGGGCCCGCAACGGGCCCCCGGAAGACAATCTCCGCAAGCCTTTCCATGGCGGTTTGACCGCTGAGGAAAGGCTGGCTACTGCCGGCATCATAATCCTGCCGGCGGAGCCTGCTCTGCACCGCCACCATTATCCCGGTCCTGCTCCGTCCGCCAGGCAGGAGTGCGAATGGCAACCGGCGGTAAAGCGGCGGTCGGAATTTCCCACCGCCGTGGTCACCACCGCCACCGGCGGTTTTCTTGGTTGCGATTGCGATCGCGGGCGGATGTCCACCGCCGCCACCATGCCAAAACATGACGTAAACGATGATCATCAGGCACCTGATTGGAGCTGACCCTGTGGGCCCTATGGAATTCCAGCGTTGGGTCAAAGGTGAGTGAGATTCAGAAGATCAGGGATAAAAGCACCCAAAAAGCAGGACTTATCATCCTTCTCAATGCACTCCAGTAGTCCTATAATCCTAATATTGTCATGGCAACTGCGGTCTTCCAAGTCAACAACCTTATGCTGGTGATACTAGATCGCTTTACCACAGTCTGGAATAGCATCTAAGCGCAATTCCACATCCATCTGTCGCCCCTCAACAGTAGTCAGTCTGTCCTGAAAGGAGCTGATGTTACTTTGGATTGTACTTCTGAATTTGTCGCTGAATCCGCAGAGGACATCTGTGCAATGGAACCTTTAATCTCAGCCAGTTCGTTTAGGAGAGAGATGAGGGCGAACTCCGGAAAAGCTGCAGCTGAGGAGGAATCAGTGGAAGGCGCCTTGCCCTGGGCTGCATAATCCATGGTTTGCAGAAATGTAAGCTGATGAGTAGATTTGGATTTTGACATGAAGGAGGCAAGTAGAAGATCAGGTGAGGCCCAGAGGGTGAGACAGTTCAATGAGCCAGGGGCCTTCAGGAGGGGCTGGACCTTGGTGCTCGGGCCCTGGAAATCTAGAGGCACCTCTGGGAGGATAAGAAGCTGGCCAAAGTATGCTCAGAAGAGAAGAATCTGCTGCTTAATAAAAAGGATGCCTCCGCTTGCTAGGGTGATACCTGACAACTGCCCCCACGCAATGCGTTGTGCTCATATATACTGGAGAGAGGCACAACACCCCTGAGTCCCACCTTACACCTTAGTAAAATCAAAAAAGGTAATTGTGAGAAAGTGCCATCTTTCTTGCATGGTATGCCCCCACTTTTTGCTGAATTGCTGATGTACTTCGACTGAGTGTGCCCTGGGCTCCTGCCAATCAGGTGCCCAGGGCCTGTGTTCCTTCCCTAAAACTGCATTACAGCCTAAACCCAATTGGCACCTCTGGCCACATGTCAGCCCCTGGTAAATGGTACCCTAGGTACCCAGGGCATTGTGACCAGAGAAGGCCCCTAAGGGCTGCAGCACTTATTGTGCCACCCTTAGAGGCCCTGTACCATGACACACACACCCTGCCTTTGCAGGCTGAGTGTCTTGGTGCAGAACTAAACAGAGAGTCGACATGGCACACATCCCTGTGTGCCATGCCCACAAACACACTGCCCTGGCATACCTCAGTCACCCCTCTAGCTGGGTGCACTATGCCAGTGGTGTGGGTACAGGTGCATGAGCCCTGTGCCCCTACAATACCCAGGGCCATTCCTGGGCACTGTAAGTGCAGTGATGCCATTAAGAGTATATGGTGCTGGGAGGTTGTCATTACGAACTCCACAGCACCATAATGGCTACACTGAAGACTGAGAAGTTTGGTATCAAACTTCTCAGCACATTAAACCCACACTGATGCCAGTGTGGGATTTAATGTAAAATGCACGACAGAGGGCAACTTAGAGTTGCCCCCTGAACCTAACCTACAATCCACGTCCTGTCTGAGGGGCTGCCTAGGCTGCCACCCAGCAGACATGTTGCTGGACCCCTGGGTAGAGAGCCATCCGCTCTCCCGGGCCTGCAACAATGCACATCCTGGGCGAGGTGCTAGGCCTCCTCCCCAGGATGGGCAGGGGAAGCTTCAAAGGCATTCCGCCTTGTGAGCTTCCCAGACCACTTGCTGTACTCAGCAACTGGTCCCCACTGGTTCTAGCCCCCACCCTGGCGGGAAGACTGGCGGGAAACACCAAGGGAGGAAAGGGGGTGTGCCAGCCTCTGCCAACCCCACCCCTCAGGTGGGAGAGGCGAGGTGAGGCACATCTCTGGGCTCTCGCCATCTTGAAGATGGGGAGCCCTACCCAATCAGGACTAGGCTCCTGCCCCCTCCCACTGGAGAGTGGCAGGATAGGGGTGTACCCACCCCAGGGAAGGGACCCATTGGTCCCTGCCCTTTACCTACCTGTAAGGCCCCTAAATCTAGTATTTAGGGGCACCCTGAACCTTCCTTCCTTAGATCCAGATTCCGAAACAAGAAAGAAGATCAAGAAACAAGAAGACCTGCCGTGCAGCTGCTAACAAGAGGAAGACACCAACTGATTTGGCCCCAGCCCTACCGGCCTGTCGACCCTCGAACCTGCTCCTGCTAAACCCCGGCGTCTCCAGTGGTCAGCAACCTCAAGAAGCCCGGAGGACCTGACTGCCTTGTGACTCTAACTACCTGGGACTCCCACGAGCAGTGGTACTGCTCAAAAGCAAGTAACCTACCCCTGGTGCCAGCCAGGGACCGCGAATCCAGCACACTCTGCACCCGCCGAGCCCGGCCTGTGCCTGAGTGGACAAAGACCACGAGGACGTCCCCCGGCGACTGTGACCCAGAATCCAGCACCCAAGGACCCCCTCGACGATCCTGACGATGCCTGCAGCCTCAGAACCTGGGCCCCCTCCAACCGCGACCAGCCGAGGGTAAGATTTCCGACGCCTAAAGACCCCCTGCACCCGACGCCCCACGGCCTCCTGTGCCCAACTCCTGGGTGCCTACCCTTCCTACAGCTTCCCAACTTACCTCTCGAAGTGGTGGTCGCACCTGAAGAATCACCGTCTCCGAGCTTGCAGCCTTTGTTCGTCACGCAGCTTTCCCATTGAAAACCATTGGGCGCCCGACGGCCCAAAGCCCACTGCACCCGGCCGCCCCAGTGCCGCTGAGGGTGCACCCACTACCCTGTTCGACTTCCCCACTTGCCCTGAGTAAGTGACCAGGAGCTTTGCTCCCACAGCCGAGTGGTCTACCTGCCAGCAGCCACCAACCCAAGGCCCCCTGCCGTCCATAGGATAACATTGGGCCTACTCACTCTGCACCCGGCCGCCCCTGTGCTGCTGAGGGTGTAACAACTGTACTTACCTGACCCTGGGGGATCCCTGAGTCTATGCCCAGAACCTTAACTCTGCCAGTCGAGTACTTACCCAAAAGCCGATAACTCACTTTTCTTCCATAGGGTAACATTGACTGGTTTCACTTGGAAATTCTTCTAAGTGTGGAGTTTTGAAACTTTAAAATATTCATCTAAAATCAACCGAATTACGAAAACGAATTTACTCACCTGTAATCAGGAGAGATCCCAGTGCTGGATCTTGGTGCCCAGCACTGACCCTGAAAAGTAATCATAACTGTACTTACCGGTAACTTGAATTTCCTTCCATAGGATAACATTGCCTGGTTTTTGCCGAAAAAGTTTCTAAGTGTCGATTTTGCAAACTTACAAATATTCGTTAAAAATCGCCTGTGTGACATAAACACATTCTTTCAATTGTTTACAGGAGATGCACCAATGCTGGATCCAGGATCCAACACTGAGTAAGAAAAAGTAACGATAACACTACTTACCTGCTAAGTGAATTTCCTCCCATAGGATAACATTGGTGATTCTATGTGAAAAAGTTTCTAAGTGCCAACTTTTAAAATACAATAATATTCCTTAAAAATCACAACTGTAACCAAAAGTTTTTACTCAACTGTTTACAGGAGATGTCCCAGGACTGAATCTAGGATCCAGTCCTGTGGTAAGAAAAGTAATCCAAAAAGTAATCTATTGCATTTAACTAGAAATTCCCATTGAGCTCAATGTTAAATTGTGTTTGAAATTGTGTTGCCTATTGCAACAACTGTAACCATTGCATTCAAACGTCTATGGCCTATTGAAAGTATTTATCTAAAGCATCTCATTCTGAGAAAGTATATTTTGATGCCTATTGTTGGTTCTAAAATAAAACAAGCATATATTTTTATATATAAACCATTGGCCTAGAGTTCAGTTCTTGAGTGTGTGAAACCATTTGCTGACTGAGTGTGTACAACAAATGCTTTACACTGTCCTCTGATACTGCCTTACTGCTCGACCAAGCTACCACTTTAGAGAGTAAGGTTATATCTAACTTTAACCTCTGCCAAACCTCTGGGGACTGTGGACTCTGTGCACACTGAACCTTACTTTGGTTCAGTATATACAGAGCCACTTTCTTACAGTAATCAAGATGGCCACTGCGACTTTCTCTACGACGGGGGTGCCGCAACTCCTATCCCCATACAGTAAATCTATAATGCCTGGCTCATAATCAGAACCTGTGTATCATGAGCCTTAATAGGATTTGCTTAGTCAACAGGCCTTTTCCACTGTTTATTATGATTCGATACTTTCCTTGTCGGCATTGATCACCATTAAAAGTAGAGTTTAGCAATTACATGTGCATAGCCTGGACACTGACTGAAGATGCTCCTTTTCAGTTCACTAAAACTGCTGCACACAGATTTTCTGTAGTACATTACTCAATTTCTTATACACTCCTCCCCCTGATGAATGACTGAAAAATTACAACAAACCAGGCTCTCGTTCCACTTCTGAGCCGTACCACGATGGTAATGCCCCCTGCTGTGTGATGGCCTCCAACCGTCTCCGATGCTGCAGGCAGTGATACATTCACTGAAGATGCCCTTTTTTAGATGAACGAAGCTGTCGCTTTTCCCCCGGACCGGAAGATTGCCCCCCTGACGCCTAATGGTCTCCAGTGGTCTCTGCTTTGCAGTATCACAGGTGTGCCCGCCACCTCACATGGGCAGAAGGACAACAACAAGTAAGCCTGCTTAATCTGGCAGAGACTGCTCCTCCGCCCTCTCAGAGCAGCAGCACACTCATGCAGCAGTTTGAACCCTGCTCAACTGGCAGAGCAGGCGACAGCCTCCGCTTCCCCGGGAGAGCTAGACGTAAGCCGCCATATTCATTGATGCTGAACTCTGAATCTCGAGAAAAGAAACTTGACTTTACTTCATATATAAACCTTAAATGACTCCCAGAGAACAGCCTCTGTTCGTACAGAGCCTTCATTCAAAGCACAGTAAGTGGCAGTCTTGTGTCTGAGGGTGGCTGCAAGGCCATCATCCTTCATCCGCCAGGCATTCAGGTGCCTCCTCTGTTCCCTTCTCTCTGTGGTCACATGTGGGCATGCAGAAGGTCCAGGTTCCTTGGCAAATGGTTCGACAGATCCCACAAATGCACCCATACCTGCTGCACTCAAGCAAGTTTTGCTTGAGGCATGAAAAAATAATCAATACAAGAAAACAATGAGTGAGAGTAGGAATAAAAGGTGAATTGTCTCTAATCTGTGTGCCACAGTCCTAAATCATCAGCCATTTTGCGAGACCGACTGACCTAGGCGTCATCCTGCCACTTTGCATGTCGAGATGGGAGTCCATTACTGCTTTGAAGTCTCCGCCTAATATAGTCTTGCCAACAAATGCCTGTGCTGGAACTTTGCGAGGGATCCTAGGGTGTCCTCAATCAACGTAGGAGGAACATAGGCCCTATTGATGGTCCAGGCCCATCCCTCACAGGATCCTGAGACCATCACGAAGCATGCAAGAGGGTCAATGTGCTCCGTAGAAAGGAGAAGCGGAAACAACTTCTGGTGGAGTAGAGCTACCCCCTTGTCCCCTTTAGTGAACTCAGCAAGGTACACCCAAGTGTAGCTGAAGCATCCCAGAAAGTTGCAATTGTTTTCCAATCGATGGGTAACCTGTAGTAGGAGAATGTCGAGGGCATGCCTTTTAGCATAGCTCAAGACTGACCCTCTCTCGGTCTTATTGTTAAGCCAGTTGACATTCCAGGATAAGAGTTGGTACTGCGAAATACAACTGTGTCATGGTGGGTGGTGGCAATGGTTAATGAAGGAGCGTGGGGGGCAAGGACGTGTCTTGGCTGCCTGTACCAAACTATAAAATCAATGAACTCTAGGTGAATATTCGTACCTGTCCTCAGTCGAGGTTCCCTTTAACATTCCAATCTCAACAACCCCCCACTACACTTCTAAAACTGAAGTATCTGTCGCCCTTCATACTACAACCCATTAACAAACTGGGAAGTGAGGAGTGTGCTCACCTAGCAGGTGGGAAGTATGGAGGGTCTTCCCACCAAACCTGCCCGAACCCCTATTTCCCCAATATAAGAAGAGAAGAGATTTTTCCCGTATGTTCACCATACTACATCCTCAACACAAACACTGTGGCAACATGCCCCAACAGTTTCAGAAGGGGAGACCACCACATGGAGGAGGTAGAGACCAATGCTGTGGTCATAGTTTGCCTTATTTGTAACTCGTGTTGAAGTTTTAAAACTTGTGTGCACCAAGGTGTCCATCCCCAAGGCCATTCACAGCTAATGTCTTGCCATTTGGCATTGTTTTCGACTTCCCTAGGGAGATGCTCTGTGTGGTGTGGATCAGAATGAGGAATGCACGTCGCTCCCTGCCTGGAGGTCAGGGATTTATTCTCCTGCACACAGTCCCATGCCTCTACAGAGGTTTCAAAGAAGTATTTTTTCCTTTAGTGGATTGTATGGAGTTTGGCAGCGGTTAGAAATATGTACATAATCTGCATTGTGCCAAGTCTGCTCCAACTTCAATAACACTTCCTTTGTTGCTGAACCAGAAATGTGTAGTCTGGGTCTATCATGTTTTATGAGCATACCAGGGTGATGTTTGGTTTGGTGCATGCTGTTCTAGGAATCGTGTCATGGTCCAGGAAGTTAAGGAGTCTAACGATAGTGTGGGTGGTGGAGATTTATTTTGGGCAGTGCAAGGTGTGCCATCTCAATCACAAAGCAGGATGAGAGCTCCACCAGTATTCATGTTTTGACCCACTCAGAGAACAATTGCTCAGAGAGCGAGCCCTGGATACCCCCTGGAATGCTCCCCAATTACAATTTGTTTAACCTGGATCTGCCTTTGACGTCTTGAGTACGTGTTTCCAAAAGTACCTTTTTTCCCCACAATCGGGAAACGTCAGATTTAGGGGCCGATTCCGATCTCGGCCGGTAGGGCTCCGAATCGGACTCGGCTTTACCGGATCCGATTCGGAGCCCTGTTTCCCGACCGATTCGTACGTGCGTCCGGCCGAGCGAGTACGATGCGAAATCTCCGACCGACTCGTTCGCGAGACCCAACCGCACCGACCGACTCGTTCACGAAAGCCGACCGCTCCGACCGACTCGCACGGACACGCCTCGCACCGCGCAATGGAGACGTTCCCCGGCCGGGTAAGTACGATGCGCGCCTCGAGCAGTCCGACCGACTCGCGCCGTCCGGCTCAAAAGAGCAGTCGGAGCCGCACTTTGGGAGTCCGTGTCGGACCCCCCTGTACGCCTAGCCACGCGAGTAGCACACATGCATGTACGGCGCGACCCGCTTCGACGCGTACCCGCTGTAGAGGGCGCCCTTGTTCGCCTCGCACCCATTGAGTCAATGGGAGCCCGCGTACGCGTTGTACGACTGGCTCCCATTGACTTCAATGGGAGTCCGACCGAATCGAGTCCGATAGCATGCGAACGCATCGTACTCGTTCGGTCGGACTGCTAGGGTCCGATTCGGTCGGAAATCTCTCCGGGTCTGGCTCGGTCGGAGAGATTTCCGGCCCGAATCGGAATCGGCCCCTATATCGTTTATAATTTGTCCTCCTCTGTGTAGAAACGGCTTTCTGCATCAGTCTTTCAGTCTCTTAAAGTGTGCAGTTCCTTTCAGATGAGAGACACTTCTAGTCCAATGCTGTGTATCTGCCCCTCAAGAGTCTTCAATGGCCTGAAGGATGGCATCTGATTATGATTGTTCCTCCCCCACTTGAGGTGAGTCTGCAGTTGCCTTCAATGACTGCATCTGTGCTCTAGACCTGGTGAATTTTTTAATCCTGCCCTGAGCAGGGCCAGTGCTGCCACCACCCTTCAACATGATGAACCGTGTCATTCTCCTGGCCGTCCAGGCCTTCACCAGGCTGGCTGCAAGGATTATCTGGAAGGGGGGGGGGAAGCACTTGGCTGTTCAACACTCATTAGTCCCACCAGAATGGCCCCACCACATTAGATCACCCTGTCACTTTGGGACACTAGATGGGCATGGCAACCTGGCAATACTAATTGCCTGGTCCCCTTTTGAGGTTCACAGCACTCTCATCTCCACCAGGCACCACCAGTGGTCACAAAACATAATGGGTTTGGCCACCAAAGTAGGGGGGCTCCACCCGATGTCTCTGCAGCAGGCAGGAAGCGTAGTCCATCTCCCCTGGAAGGCATCACACCCTATCTCCTGCCCCAGGTCTGGCCTCTCAGTTTGTTCAGCCTTCACACGTCCCGGGCAGCATCACCCATGCCAGGTGAGCAACACCGGAGGGGTAAGGTTGCAGAGCATGGCCGCTTTCACCTACAAGAATGTAGCGGTTCCAGTCCCCCAGAAATAAAAAGCATAACTGCCCCCCCAGTTAAGTGCCCCCGGCCCAGGTTTGGGGGGAGGGCCCACAAAGCCAGTCCATCAGGACTTGCCCCAGCAAAGCCCCATACGGCCACCTCTCGGGCGCCGATCAGCCTCAGGACCACCTGCTGACAGCGTGACACCACTTCCCCTTCCTTCTGTCCCAGGCGGTCGGTCCCCTGTACAACTGCCAGGCACAAAGCAGTCTCAGGAGGCCCAGTCTCACCTCAAGCTCAGGAGGGAGCGAACAATAGCCAGGGGGACCACTCTGTCGGTGCTAGGCCCAGTCAGCACCCACGAGGCTGTGTGGTGCCATCTTCATTCTTTCCTCTGCCAACAGGCCTCCTCAACTGTCTATGCAAGGCCAGGACCACCAGGTATCCCACCGATGTCTTCCAATGCCTCTATCCGGATCTTCCTTTATGTGGACCCTGGGCTGGTCAGAATTTTGCTACTTGATCTTCGTCCTGGTGGCCTGCCTCACATCCCAGCCCAGCAACCCACCGTTGCAGGGGCACTTACAGAAAGGGCCCAGGCAGCCGCTGCAACACTTTTCTGCATTCACAGTGACTCATGACCCAAGGTCTGCATTGTGAGCTTCTGCTGAAGGATCTGCAGGATATTTGAAGGATTCCTAAGGCTCAGTCAGAGCCTTACCGAGTTGCGGCCGCCATCTTAGGTGGCCAAACAACACGCCCCACCATGTACCCCACTATTAAACCCTTGCATCCTGGTCTTTATGCTAAAATTGCTGGTTTGAAAATTGGTTCTGTTAGTGGATCACTGTAGTGAGGCGTGTTGGAGAGGTACGAGTGCTTTCAGCTCCCTCCAACCATGGCATCTTCTGAGCCCCAGGAACTGCAGGACCTTGCAAAGTACCGCAGTTGAAGCTGTGGACGCACCAGGTATACAGGCAGTAAAAAAGGCAAGGCAGTCCAGAAGAGGACTTTGTCCCGTAAGATAATACACTCCGTAAAAATGTGCTACGCTCTTGCCGGGCTTTGTTGGGTGGCGGCATAGGCATCCCTTCATAACTCTGCTAAGCATTGCTGCTTGGGCTCAGAGGTGAGAAGAATGGTCATTTTTCGCATTCCATACTCCAGGATTTCATTCTCTGACCACGACTTCAGACCTACTGTCTGGGCGAGGTACTGCAATGGAATCTATTCAACAGATAAGAAATCAACAGATAAGAAATCTGCAGATAGAAGTATCCATCAGAAAAAAATTACTTATCTTTGGTATGACCTTACTGGTGGATACTGTATCTACCTGCAGATTTCTCACCAATCCTTTCCACCTTCCCATACAGAAGGTTGGTCATAGGCCCACATTAAAAAAGTTCCAGATTAGATTTTTAGACTGTACTGCCTCTAAGGGCATGATAAAATGGAACTGATGGTGCACCCGGGTGGGCACTGTATTGCTTCAGTGACATCACAATGAAGTCGCTTTCAGCACCAAAATGTAGCCACTGCCCCCTGCTGGCATGGGAGAGCTATGGAAACGTTTCTGAACCCAATCTGGCGCCTGGGAATTTTCAACAGTTGAGTAATTTGCAGGTAGATTGAGTATCCAACAGGAAGATTGTTACTAGTATCTTTTTCTTCTAAATTCCGAATCCAGGATAGATGCACAAACTGCTTGGTGTATTCTGTTTATTCAGTCTGTTTTCTACCTATCTTTATATCGACTCACACGTTTGAGGTGTGAGCTTGCAATTCGATTAAGCCTTCATGAATATAAGCAAATATCATATGATAGAGAAGAAACATTATGAACTATGGTAAGCAGTCAATATATCGAGTTTTTAATATCGATATACAGAAATATCGAGTTTAGTATATCGATAGTATTAAATATCGATGTTCTGTATATCGATGTAAAAAATATCGATTTGAAGTATTGTCAAAAATATCGAAGTATGTAAAATCGACTGTAAAAATATCGTTATGTGAAAATATCGTTATTGTATTATATTTGAATGTATTTAGAGTTTGTTTGTAGTAGTATATTTGGGGCCCATTACGATACCCGGCGTAAATAAATCCGCCAGGCATGGAAGCGGCAATAATCCGCCCGCACACACCGCCTGAACACCGACCACGCCATTACGATTACACAAACCGAAAACCGCCATCGGCGGAAAAAGCACACAAAATACCGCCCGCCAACGTCCGAGTCGGAGTCAAACCGCCCGCCACGGACGGAAACACGCACGACAACACAAAACCGCCCGCCCTCACGGCCGACACACCGCACGTGACATTACGATCGCACCGACATGAGCGCGGAAAAACCACAAATATACCGCCCGCCAGCGCAAACAACGCCGATGAGAATCGACACGGCAGAAGCCATGGCGCCAACGTACCTGCACAGAAACCATCCGCACACAAAACCAATAGCACACAACATGGCCAACAAGTCCACACAGCAAGGCACGCACAAATACACAAGCACAGTACACATCCCGAAAACACCCCCCGGACAAACAAAAAATACAAAGGCCAGAACCCCAGACACAACACACCTGAAAACAACAGACCATGAGGACACACCCACATAGGTGAGTACAAAAGCAGCACTCCCACAGACCACAACCCCTTGCTACATTGCAAACCAGAGAGGAGAGGAGAGGACACAGTGACACAGCAAGGACAGCAGCACACCACAGAAACGCACACATCACAACCACCACCACCACCACCAAACACCACCACCACCACCACCACCACCAAACACCGGCACCACAAACCCCCTGCACATTACACAACACACACCGCACCAGCACCACAAACACCATGGCACCACAAAGAATGCCCAAGTTCACGCCCATGGAGCTGACGGTCATGGTCGACGAGATCATCAAGGTGTACCCACAAATCTATGGGAACATGGTCCAGCACACACCACTAGCCACCAGAAACAGAATGTGGAACCGGATCGTAGACCAGGTCAATGCAGTCGGGACCCTGCCCAGGAACAGAGTCGAGATTAACAAACGTTGGAATGACGTAAAGAGCCTGGTCAAGAAGAAGGAGGGCAAAAACAGAGAGCTGGCTGCCGTCACTGGCGGAGGGAATCCCGCGCTCTTTAAGACCTTCAAAGCGTGGGAGGAGAAGGTGCGAGTCGTAATACATCCGGAGATCCTCGCCGGATTAGCAGGGGAGTGGAGGCTGGTAAGTACAAACTAATGTATACCAGCACACCGCTATGTACTCACATGCACTACCACCATGCCACAGCTCCCAGGGACAAACACCCCCATGTCCAGCACACAATACACAACACATCACACACGCATGCAACAGACACTACCACACACAGCCCAAACCGAACAACTGTAAGATGCGTGGGGACATGTGTACACTAAGCCAGCCACGTAACCACCAACAGGTCCCCAAATATGCCAGAAGCGCCACAACGAGCACCCACCACACCCATGTGTCCGCCACAGCTGCACTAACCGACAAGTAACAGGTAAGTGGCAGGAACACAAAGTGCAGTGGGTGGGACGGTGGACAGCCCAAGTACAACACACACCAGGCCCCAGTCCCACAGCACAGCAAGGAGGAGCATCCCCCACACCCCACAGCCACGTGTCAGCCACCGCAGTGCACAACGACAGCCGAAAGGCAGACATCACGGTCCACAGCAATCGGTGTCAGTGGGTGTCCAGCCACCCCACGACCCACAACACCCCCCACCCCCACAGACCTGCAACATGGAGCACCCCCGCTTAGAGCCATGTGGCATCCAGTACAGTGCACGCACGAACAACTTGCAGGTGGGAAACTGGACAGGGCTGGATTACTGGAGGCATGAGGACCATAACACGACCAACACATGGGACATGTCACGTAGCAGACGAACACGCAGCACCGCCCACCGTCACGAACAAGTGAACAATGTGCACACGGACATGAACAACAGACTCACACCCCACATGACCCATCACAGACATAGCAACACCCAAGGAGCCACGTCTGCATGCACAAGCCACACTGAATATAGTCCCACACGGCAGCCACTGTGCAACTCATCACACACAACCGAAACACCATTGAAGTCCTGTCCATGTAGCCCCTACTGCCTGTCAACCACACACCCCACAACTACGCCTATGTAAGACAAACAACACTAGACGCAACAGAGCGGAACAACATAAATGCACACGAACACCACTGAACCCATCAAACTCACAGACACACCATGCACATACAACATACCATCCATCCCATCCGTCAGCCCCAGTCTCATGAAAGGCATGTCATCCGCACAGCTGCCACACATACAGCAGTCACGCTAAGACACATGCCCATGACCAACCATGTGCCAGAAGTCAATTAAGCGCACGACACACTGTGAGCAACAACACACAACATGGGCCACACCCCCCCGAGCACTGCAGTGATGCACATGGCACAGGGCAGCACGCACACCAAGGAGATGGGACAACTGCAATACGTTGGCTGGCACACAACTATCACTCACTCATAACGATGCGTCCAATGCCATGTCCAGTAATCACAACAGACAGCAAATATGCAGGCCATGTCAAGCATGCACACACCTCAAACCATGCACTGTCATGCTGCCACAACACATGTCACGTTCGGCACCCATGGCTCACAGCATGTACCCCAAAAGCATATCCCCTCCCAAATGCGAATCTGGGGCATGGCCCCCATGTTGCCATATGCGTTCCTAAGCGTTCCATTTGAACCCCAAAAGCATATCCCCTCCCAAATGCGAATCTGGGGCATGGCCCCCATGTTGCCATATGCGTTCCTAAGCGTTCCATTTGAACCCCAAAAGCATATCCCCTCCCAAATGCGAATCTGGGGCATGGCCCCCATGTTGCCATATGCGTTCCTAAGCGTTCCATTTGAACCCCAAAAGCATATCCCCTCCCAAATGCGAATCTGGGGCATAGCCCCCATGTTGCCATATGCGTTCCTAAGCGTTCCATTTGAACCCCAAAAGCATATCCCCTCCCAAATGCGAATCTGGGGCATGGCCCCCATGTTGCCATATGCGTTCCTAAGCGTTCCATTTGAACCCCAAAAGCATATCCCCTCCCAAATGCGAATCTGGGGCATAGCCCCCATGTTGCCATATGCGTTCCTAAGCGTTCCATTTGAACCCCAAAAGCATATCCCCTCCCAAATGCGAATCTGGGGCATGGCCCCCATGTTGCCATATGCGTTCCTAAGCGTTCCATTTGAACCCCAAAAGCATATCCCCTCCCAAATGCGAATCTGGGGCATGGCCCCCATGTTGCCATATGCGTTCCTAAGCGTTCCATCTGAACACCAAAAGCAAAGTACAAACCAGACCCAGGATGGGCCAGGAGCCCGCATACACCAGAGTCACAATAAGTAGGGGCACAGCAACACACCCATCGGCATGGCCAATCCGTCCCATGCCACATGTGCACAGCACACAGTCCCATTGCCAAGCACACACAACTACAGATGCTACAGCCACACACACGCCTCCGGGAAACCCATGTACGAGATTGCACGAACTGTCAATGTCAGACGACAAATACATACTTCGCCAGGTGCAACACAATAACAAATCTCATTCTCTCCACAGGTGACGAACTGCTGGATGCTGGGGATGGAGCCAGCAGCCAGCACAGCCAGCCTACAAGCCCCCAACGAGGACACACGGATCTGGAGGATCTGTCCTCCTCTTCGGACACGGACAACCAAGCAGGCCCATCTGGTGTGGCAGGGCCCAGCCGCTCCCCAGGACCCCTCCTACCCACCAACCCATCATCCAGGGCTGCTGAACATTCCCAGCCCCCTGCTTCCACTGTCGTTGCGGCCACACCCACGGTCATTGTGGCCACTACCACTGCCGCAACCGCCACCATCGCCGCACCGACCACCACCGCCGCCACCACCGCCACGTCTTCGCTGGCACCAGCCCCAGCGCAGGTGGTGGCCCGGACGACTGGATCCACCCTGGGAGCCACAGCGAGGACCGTGGTGAGCAATGTGGCTAGTGGGCAGGCCGGTGGCAGCAGGACTGGTAGGAGGAGCAGGGTCAGGGAAACGCCAGCCTCCCCTGGGAGCCATGCCCTGCCTCACATGGCCAGAGTCCTTGGGGCCTATGAAGAGGCCCAAGGACAATGGGTCCGGTCTGCTTCAGACACGCGTGAGGTGCTGGGGGTGCTGAGGTCCATGGACGCCCGTATGGGCCAAATCGTGGACCTCATGGGACAGCTGGTGGTGGCGGTGAGGTCACAGCCAGGGACAGCAGCTCCCCCTCCGCCACCACCTGCCGGGGCGCAGGGTGGAGCAGCAGTGTCCAGTTCCCCTGCGTCCACAGCCAGTGATCACACCTCAACCACCAGCATGTCGCAAGCAGGCACCCCCCTCGCAAACGTGGAAGGGGCCGTCCGAAGTGGAAACAGATCTCCCGGGAGGACTTCGCACGCTCCAAACGCAAGTGAGGCAGCCAGCCAGCCTTCCGCCAGCCTTCCTTGACCAGCCACTGCATTGACTTGGACTACGATCCCACTCCACACAGCCATCTGGATGGCATGTGTGTGTTGGACTATGGACATAGAACCAGTGGGTACACCCTGATCATCACGCAGCCATGACCGACAGCTCATTGTCACTGCACGCACCACTTTTGTCATCACCTTACACACAATCACATGTCACAGTTTGTAATAAATGCACCTTTTTCACTAACTGCTGTTTGTGCCCTGTGTCTTATTTGTACGGAATACAACGGCCACCTTGGGCGGAAAGGCACCTGATGCGTGGCATGGCATTTGAATCCGGAGGGCCTGTAGGGACCTAGGGGTGGGAGACAGAACAGGAGCACATTCAATGAGTGTGTCACACACCCATCACACAGTACATGTCAACAACTACAAGCAATGTACACACATCGCACAGAGCAATAGGGCACAATGCCACAGCCACCAACAGTGGCATACTACCCTGGCCATGGAGCGTTGACACACAGCACGCAGTGAACAAACGGCCACCCTGACACAGCACACACACACCTGCACAGATACAGCCACATCAGCCGTCGTACATGGACACTCACCGTCAAGTGAAGTAGCGGGCGATGAGCTGCTGCCGCACATTACCAGCTTCCTCCTCTCCGCTGTCCTCCTCACTCGAGCTGTCCTGGTCTGCGGGCTGGGGCCCTGGTTGATCTCCGTCATCCACGATGAGGGGGATCTGCTTCCGAATGGCCAGATTGTGCAGCATGCAGCACGCCACCACTATCCGGCACACCTTCTGTGGGGAGTACGCCAGCGCACCCCCGGTGCGGTCCAGGCACCTGAACCTGGACTTGAGGAGGCCAAAGGTACGCTCGACCACACGTCTGGTCCTCCCATGTGCCTCATTGTAGCGATCGTCTGCTGGGGTGCGAGGATTCCTCAATGGACTGAGCAGCCATGCCCCATTCGGATACGCAGAGTCACCTGGGTGTGAGGGACACAGAGAACCGTTGCTAATCCAACTGGACAGGGGACAGCATCGCACAGCCAGCACGCTACACCACTCCACATACTCACCGACAATACAGGCACGATCCTGTTGCATATTGGACATCAGTCGTGGCAAGATGCTGTTGCGCATTATGTGTGCGTCATGGGCCGAGCCTGGGAACTTTGCACACACGTGGGTGATCACCATGTCCGCAAGGCACACCACTTGCACATTCAGGGAGTGCGTGTGCTTCCTGTTGCGGTACAGGTGCTCAGTGGCCTGTGGTGGAACAAGGCCGACATGTGTGCAGTCAATGGCTCCAACGACGTGTGGGATTCTGCCAAGGGCATAGAATGCACCCTTCACTGCCGCCAATTCACGAGCCCTGGGGAAGCGGATGTACCTGTTCCGGTACAGCATCATGGCTGCCAGTACATCCCTCAGCACCTTGCTGAACATGGGCTGGGACATCCCTCCTCCACTGCCCACTGTGTGCTGGAATGACCCAGTGGCGAAGAAATGCATGGCGGCCATCACCTTAGCCGTGGGGGTGACAGCAGTCGGATACACCCTGCGGGGACGGAGATGGGGTTCTAACATGGCACACAGTCGATGCAGGGTTGGCCTGTCCAGCCGAAACTTCCTAATAACCTCTGTATCGTCCATGTCCGCCAGCAATTGGTATGGGCGGTCAATGTTCGGTCTCCGCCTAGGGACAATGGCAGAGGACACATGTCAATGCAACACGACACATAGCAATTTCGCATACACATCACTGACATGACTGAGCAAGCACATGAGCCACAGCCCAGCTGTCAAGCTGGGACGGCACGGCCACAATACACTTACACAGGTCTCCCAACAATGGCAATGGCTCGTGATACAAACCACTGCCATGTGCATGCACATGGGGATCTAGGCCCCAATGACTTGCGGGGCGTGCTGATGGGGACTGACTGCATATCCGTCAAGCGGCAACGCCACGGCAACATGAATGTCTGCTGAGCATGGAACTGCTTCCGCGGCTGGATGAGTATGGCACACGACGACAACGATGTGGGCACAGGCTGAGCGGCCAAAACAAGTGGGACCTGTGGCACGAGGGGATATGAGACAGTAGTAGGTGTCAGCACTGCACCCTATGTACAGCACTGTACGGATCACACCTCCCGAAACATTGACAGGTGTCCACATTGACAGCCCCATGCCAAGACGGCTGTGTGCTTGCAGTCACACGTCACAGGTGAGAGGTTACATTGCACGTGCCAGGTGGCAGTCGTACATAGTGGGAGCTGGCATGTGTGTGCATGTGTCTCCTGTTCAGGATCCACCAGATGGGCGCTGACTCTGTACTGACCATTGGACACAGCATGTTCCGTGGAAGGCTTGTGTGTGTGGGATGGTGGCACTGGATGTGCCTCCGTTGGGTGGGGGGCCATGCACAGGGCGGGTACGTCGATGATTGCGCATTGTTGGTCACGGTGGGTGCACCCACTAAGATGTGTTGCCCTGTGTTCAATTCCTATGTCCGCATGATGATGGACTGTAGATGTGGGCAGACTACACATTGGTCGATGTGCTGTCTATATGCATGTGCCTTCACACCAGGCACAGCTGCCCCTGCACATGTGACCCCTGCTGGACTCGCTGCTGGGTCTGTGGAGCTGATGCACCTTCTGCGCGTGGGGCGGGCAGCTCTCCTCACTTCCCTCATTGCGCATGTCATGACTTTGCCGCAGGTGACATGGATCATGGAGGGCCCACATGTACGCGTGGGTAGGCTACACATGATTGTACACTGGTCGCCACCCCCAGTCAGTGTTTCGAATGGGAAGGTTGTCGTGCTGGTGGTATGTTCGATGTGGCGGATGGGCGGGCCTAGGTGCGGGCTTACATTCCGGACATGGGGGGTAGTTGTATTGGCGACTAGTTGCAGTACACACGGGACACGTCTCTTCCTTTCCACATCTGGGTCATCCCTTGTACTAACTGACAGTGATACAGTCATCTTCGCCCCAGCCCTCATGTCCTCCCCTCGCTCCCCCAATATGCATGCTCACCTGCGAGGCTAGCGCTTGCACAGGCAGCCCCAAGCTCGCACCAGAGAGGGCAAGGAGTGTATGTGTGGGTCCAGTTGCACAAGTGGGCTGTCTCAGGGTATGATGTGTTGCGGGACGCCGTCCACCTGCGTGGTGCCCCAAATGGAGACCCGGCCTGCATGGACTATGCATCACAGTCTTCGCCTTCCGGATCCGCCACCTGCGACACCCAGTGGCTGTGGCTGCCCTTGCGGCCAGGCCGCGTCCGTCTGTGGCTGATGGCCCACACATTCACTCTTTGGCCTCTCTGGGGAGGGCTCGGGGGTGGTGGCGCACGCGCTTGCACTTAGTCGCAATGGCATGTGGCGTGGTTGGTATGATGGGCAATGGATGGGATGGTGCGAGCCACCTCCCGTGACGTCAGTGCTGCTCGTGCTGTGGTGCGTCCCCCTACACTTCCATGTGACTTGTGCCATGCTAGACGTTGAGGTTCTATTGCCTGCGTGATATGACCAGGAGGAGCGCGAGGAGACCTCTCACACACCATGCTCCACTGCCATCCCGTGCCCTGTATCGCCTGTGCGGATTGACTATGTTGGGGTTACACCTGGTCGACTGGGGCTGTGTGTGCCTTGTCAAGGGGCATGGCGGGCGCACAACAGGATCCAGCTTGTCCACAGAGGGTGGGCTGAGGTGCGCCTGGTACCGCTTTGTACGTGTGCCCGGCTGCTGTGCACACACGTGTTCACTCCCCCCGACAGGTGTCCTCTCACAATGCCCAGGGAAGTGGTGGTGTACTGTTCATGACCCCTCCCAACACGGCGTGCTCCAACTTGGCATGTGCGCATCTACCCGTCGCACCCACCCACCTGAGCACTGCGTCCATACGACTTCACACGACACATGTGTGTCTTCCACAGTAGTGCTACTCATTTGCGTTGACATCCAATACCAGTGGACTACATGGTCATGTCACGACTGCCGTGTACTTCACATACTCTCATCCTCTCTCATTCGTACTTGTGAAATGAGTCAGCGGAGACAGTTTTGGTTTCAAACATTATATTGAGTCTTCTGTCCTCTGTGATGCAGTATAGTGGACACTACTGGCAGCGGAATACATGTTGAGGATATACTGAGCATGATTGCAAATGGGATAGGGTGTGGGGTTACATGTGATTGGCTGTTGCATGTGGGATGTGGGCTTCAGAGTGACATCTGCTTGGCCAAGGCTGTGCTAATGTACATTTACGTATAGCTGCGGAGCTGCGGACTTTGACACAGACGGTATACATGTAGCCTACCAGACCGCTTGGCATCATGGGCACAGTCCATCTCAGTTCCATGTGACAGGTTTGCTGCGGTTGTTCCTCATGCACGCGTGCATGTGAGTTGACATCAGGGCATGTGCTTGCGTGCATGCAGCGGCGTGCCACTTGTTGTTGCACTGTGGTGGTTACTGGACATGTCACAGTCACTGGGGTCGTGTTGTTGTTGTATGCACTTGTCGTCCATGCAAAGGTCCTGGTATGGGATTCCCGGGGCGGGGGTGGGAGGGGTGCAGCACCCACAGACTCCAGGCGACCTATTCATGTCCACTGAGCGGTGTGTGTGTCCATGTGCGCTGGATCCATGTCGTGTCCTGGTTGTTCGTGCAGTTCCGTCCATGTGGGTGCGATACACAGAGCCCATGCCACTGCCTCCCACGATGCATGCGGTGTTCCTGGATGTGATGGGGAACAGTGTGCATGTCCCGGTCATATCCGATGTCATGGCGATGTCGTTGATGGTGTGGTTACAGTTGCCGGTCGTTTGGTATGGCTGTTGTGGTGGTGACTGGCCAGTCCGTGCGGAAGCTAAGCATGGGTGCGGGGTTGGACATCATAGGTCACTCGGGGAACCTGCGTTGTGGTCCGACGTATTTACAGGTTGTCAGGTATGCGATGCCGTCCAGCAGGGCTTCCATGTCATTGGTGGTGTACATGTTTGCCAGCCAATGTAGCGGATGGTGGCTGTCAAGGTGTTGTTCGTAAGTTGTCCCTTGGAGGACCATGATGGGGCATGCTGGGTGACATTCGATGTAGCTGTTCTCGATGATCCGTCGTGTGGAGGCACAGTGGTCCCATTTCAGTGCGGGTGCGATGTTGGCCACATACGCCATGCCCCCATAGGCAGAGCAGGCCCTGTCGTGTGCGTCCAGAGGGAGGAGTAGTGGTAGCAGGTCCGCCTTCAGACATGCCGGGTTGGAGAGGCATATCTCGACGGGATGCTGGTAGGGACACCTCCGACAGTAGAAGACGGGCATGACACAGCTGAACAATGTGATGCGGTAAGTCAGTCGGTAACTTACGTTCAGCAGGGACAGGAGATCGCATCCCAATGTATGGAACAGGTTGGTTTTGTACAGCTTGAGCTGTTCGGCGTAGTTGGGTAGGTGTGTTGCGGTTGCCATTTCGCAGCGGTTCGTTGAGGTGGCGTGCTCCGGCTGTGTGTGCAGTCTGCAATGTGCACGCTCCGGGGTTGCTGTGAGCTCTGTGTAGTCGTAGGGAGACAGGACTTGTGTTCTGTTGGCTTGTTTGGAGGACACGGGCCCTCTTCCCACATGCTTCTCAGACAGTTCAAGGTCAGTGCTGTGTGACTCCTTCCAATTAACTTGCATGTGGCCGACATGGGGGAGTGTTTTCTTCTTTCTTCCCCGTCCGTTGTGTGCTTCTGTGATATGCGCTATCTGCCCTGTGGTCGGTCTCCTCGGCATGCCTGTGTTGGTCTATTCTTGGACAATGGCTGTATTCACCGGCTTCTGTCGTAGGGCTGTGGTTTCGGAGTTGGAATGGAAGGTCATTCAGTGCTGTCTGCTCTCCCTTGTGTGGGCGGCAGGCTGCCTTTCCGCTCTGCGTTGGGCCTTGTGTGTGAATGTTATTCTTGGGCCACCTGTTGTCGGTCCCCGGGCTCTTTGGTGTTCCGTTTTATATGTCTTGTTCATATGTGCAGGGTGGTATGGGTGTTTCTGTGTGGTACTGGCGTTCCTCTTCCCGAAGGGGCCCTGCTTCTCCTAGTTGGTGTTGCCGCCGCTGTGTGCTACGCCATGTTTGTTACACTGGGGTGTGTCCTGCTGTTGCGTGTCTTCACTGACATGTGTGCGTCGGTTGTGTGGCGTTGGGTGTTGTCCGTGAATTGGGCGTTGGGGACATGTCTGTGGCTGGCCTGTCACGTGTCATGTGCGTTCGGGGTGGGGCTGATGTGTGTGCTGCTTGGTTGTGTCCCTGTGTCTGTGTGCGACGCATGCATGGCGCTGCGGTTGGCCTCTGCGTTGTGCGCATGTGTGGCGGCGTCATCGGCGCTTTGGGGCCGTGACGGGGTGGTTGGTTCCTAGTCCCAGGTGGTGTGTACACATGTGTTCTGCGATGTTACGATTTGGCCTGTGTGTCATATGTGGATGCGATGGTGGATGTGTAGTGTACACGCGCTGGTGGGGGTTGTCCGCTTTTCCGCCCTTGCACTGTGTGCGCTGTTTGCGTGCACTTGTTGTGTGTGTGCCTACCTGCGTCTCCGCGGTACGTTGCGTCCTTGGTGGTGCATCAGCAGAAGCATGGGGAGTGCCTGCAGTGCTGGATTCATGCTCGGGGAGCCGCTTCTTCGTTGTCCGTGCTCGGCATCCGTGTTACCGCTTCGGTTTGTCGTACGGTATCTCTTGGCCGTGGGAGCCGTTTGTTTGCGGCATCGTAATTTATGCGCCGGGCGGGACGTGTTTCGTCGGACGGTGTGTGTCAGTTGAGCTGCGCCGCTACATGTACGGGCGCACTTTGATGGCGGACGGTGTTGCTGGCTTGCCGGCGGTGTTTGGCCTACTTTTCGCATCGTAATTGGACGGGCGTGTGGACTGCTGCGTGCCGGCGGTAACTGGTGGTTTTTGCATCCGCCAGCACGGCGGTGGTGCTTCCGCCCGCCATCGTAATGTGCCCCTTAGTTCCTTAGTGTTATAAAAAAAAAAAAAATTATTATATTTTTTAGGAGCGGGATGTTGGGTTTATGGGGGATAAGTGTGGGGAGTGTTTTAAAATAATTGTTTTTAATTTATAATAATTTAAAAAATTTTAAATATAAATTTAAAAATTAAATTTCGAATTTTGAAAAATATTTTTAGGAGCGGGATGTTGGGTTATAGGGGATAAGGGTGGGGAGTGTTTTAAAATAGTTTTTAATTTATAATAATTTTTTAATTTTTAAATATTAATTAAAAAAATTGAATTTCGAATTTTGAAAAATATTTTTAGGAGCGGGATGTTGGGTTTATAGGGGATAAGGGTGGGGAGTGTTTTAAAATAATTGTTTTTAATTTAAAATAAATTTAATATTTTGAAATATTAATTTAAAAATTGAATTTCGAATTTTGAAAAATATTTTTAGGAGCGGGATGTTGGGTTTATAGGGGATAAGGGTGGGGAGCATTTAAAAAAATTGTTTTTAATTTATAATAAATTTAAAATTTTGCATTATTAATTTTAAAATTGAATTTCTAATTTTGAAAAATAATGTTTAGGAGCGGGATGTTGGGTTTATAGGGAATAAGGGTGGGGAGTGTTTTAAAAATATTGTTTTTAATTTATAATAAATTTAAAATTTAGATTTAAAATTTAGAAAATAAAATTTCGAATTTTGAAATATATTTTTAGGAGTGGGATGTTGAGTTTATAGGGGATAGGGTTTGGGAGTGTTTTAAAATATTTTCTTTTAATTTATAATAAATTTAAAATTTATATTTATAATTTAGATAAAACAATTTTGAATTTAGAAAATTATTTTCTAGGAGAGGGATGTTCGGTTTATAGGGGATAAGGATGGGGAGTGTTTCAAAATTTTGTTTTTTATTTATTCTTAATTTAAAAATTATGTTTATAATTTAGAAAAAAAAATTCAAATTTAGAAAAATAATTGATAGGAGTGTGTTGGATTTGTAGGTATAAGGGTGAGGACTGTTTTTAAAAAAAATATGTAAATCAAAAAATAAATATGAAATTTTAATATTTAATTTACAAATAATATTTGTTATTTGGATATAATTTTTTTAGGAGTGGGATGTACACTTTCTAGTGGCTAAAGGAAGGGAGTGTTTTAAAAAAATAAAATGAAATCTAACATAAATTTACTGTCCAGCACCTACTCCAATTTAATACTGACTGGAGTGGGAATAGTAATTTAGGGGCCCATTACGATACCCGGCGTAAAAAAATCCGCCAGGCATGGAAGCGGCAAAAATCCGCCCGCACACACCGCCTGAACACCGACCACGCCATTATGAGTACACAAACCGAAACCGCCATCGGCGGAAAAATCACACAAAATACCGCCCGCCATCGTCCGAGTCGGAGTCAAACCGCCCGCCACGGACGGAAACACGCACGACAACACAAAACCGCCCGCCCACACGGCCGACACACCGCACGTGAAATTACGATCGCACCGCCATGAGCGCGGAAAAACAACAAATATACCGCCCGCCAGCGCAAACAACGCCGATGAGAATCGACACGGCAGAAGCCATGGCGCCCACGTACCTGCACAGAAACCATCCGCACACAAAACCAATAGCACACAACATGGCCAACAAGTCCACACAGCAAGGCACACACAAATACACAAGCACAGTACACATCCCGAAAACACCCCCCGGACAAACAAAAAATACAAAGGCCAGAACCCCAGACACAACACACCTGAAAACAACAGACCATGAGGACACACCCACATAGGTGAGTACAAAAGCAGCACTCCCACAGACCACAACCCCTTGCTACATTGCAAACCAGAGAGGAGAGGAGAGGACACAGTGACACAGCAAGGACAGCAGCACACCACAGAAACGCACACATCACAACCACCACCACCACCACCACCACCAAACACCACCACCACAAACCCCTGCACATTACACAACACACACCGCACCAGCACCACAAACACCATGGCACCACAAAGGATGCCCAAGTTCACGCCCATGGAGCTGACGGTCATGGTCGACGAGATCATCAAGGTGTACCCACAAATCTATGGGAACATGGTCCAGCACACACCACTAGCCACCAGAAACAGAATGTGGACCTGGATCGTAGACCAGGTCAATGCAGTCGGGACCCTGCCCAGGAACAGAACCGAGATAAACAAACGTTGGAATGACGTAAAGAGCCTGGTCAAGAAGAAGGAGGGCAAAAACAGAGAGCTGGCTGCCGTCACTGGCGGAGGGAATCCCGCGCTCTTTAAGACCTTCAAAGCGTGGGAGGAGAAGGTGCGAGTCGTAATACATCCGGAGATCCTCGCCGGATTAGCAGGGGAGTGGAGGCTGGTAAGTACAAACTAATGTATACCAGCACACCGCTATGTACTCACATGCGCAACTACCATGCCACAGCTCCCAGGGACAAACACCCCCATGTCCAGCACACAATACACAACACATCACACACACATGCAACAGACACTACCACACACAGCCCAAACCGAACAACTGTAAGATGCGTGGGGACATGTGTACACTAAGCCAGCCACGTAACCACCAACAGGTCCCCAAATATGCCAGAAGCGCCACAACGAGCACCCACCACACCCATGTGTCCGCCACAGCTGCACTAACCGACAAGTAACAGGTAAGTGGCAGGAACACAAAGTGCAGTGGGTGGGACGGTGGACAGCCCAAGTACAACACACACCAGGCCCCAGTCCCACAGCACAGCAAGGAGGAGCATCCCCCACACCCCACAGCCACGTGTCAGCCACCGCAGTGCACAACGACAGCCGAAAGGCAGACATCACGGTCCACAGCAATCGGTGTCAGTGGGTGTACAGCCACCCCCACGACCCACTACACCCCCCACCCCCACAGACCTGCAACATGGAGCACCCCCGCTTAGAGCCATGTGGCATCCAGTACAGTGCACGCACGAACAACTTGCAGGTGGGAAACTGGACAGGGCTGGATTACTGGAGGCATGAGGACCATAACACCACCAACACATGGGACATGTCACGTAGCACACGGACACGCAGCACCGCCCACCGTCACGAACAAGTGAACAATGTGCACACGGACATGAACAGCAGACTCACACCCCACATGACCCATCACAGACATAGCAACACCCAAGGAGCCACGTCTGCATGCACAAGCCACACTGAATATAGTCCCACACGGCAGCCACTGTGCAACTCATCACACACAACCGAAACACCATTGAAGTCCTGTCCATGTAGCCCCTACTGCCTGTCAACCACACACCCCACAACTACGCCTATGTAAGACAAACAACACTAGACGCAACAGAGCGGAACAACATAAATGCACACGAACACCACTGAACCCATCAAACTCACAGACACACCATGCACATACAACATACCATCCATCCCATCCGTCAGCCCCAGTCTCATGAAAGGCATGTCATCCGCACAGCTGCCACACATACAGCAGTCACGCTAAGACACATGCCCATGACCAACCATGTGCCAGAAGTCAATTAAGCGCACGACACACTGTGAGCAACAACACACAACATGGGCCACACCCCCCGAGCACTGCAGTGATGCACATGGCACAGGGCAGCACGCACACCAAGGAGATGGGACAACTGCAATACGTTGGCTGGCACACAACTATCACTCACTCATAACGATGCGTCCAATGCCATGTCCAGTAACCACAACAGACAGCAAATATGCAGGGCATGTCAGGCATGCACACACCTCAGACCATGCACTGTCATGCTGCCACAACACATGTCACGTTCGGCACCCATGGCTCACAGCATGTACCCCAAAAGCATATCCCCTCCCAAATGCGAATCTGGGGCATGGCCCCCATGTTGCCATATGCGTTCCTAAGCGTTCCATTTGAACCCCAAAAGCATATTCCATCCCAAATGCGAATCTGGGGCATGGCCCCCATGTTGCCATATGCGTTCCTAAGCGTTCCATTTGAACCCCAAAAGCATATTCCATCCCAAATGCGAATCTGGGGCATGGCCCCCATGTTGCCATATGCGTTCCTAAGCGTTCCATTTGAACCCCAAAAGCATATTCCATCCCAAATGCGAATCAGGGGCATGGCCCCCATGTTGCCATATGCGTTCCTAAGCATTCCATTTGAACTCCAAAAGCATATCCCCTCCCAAATGCGAATCTGGGGCATGGCCCCCATGTTGCCATATGCGTTCCTAAGCGTTCCATTTGAACTCCAAAAGCAAAGTACAAACCAGACCCAGGATGGGCCAGGAGCCCGCATACACCAGAGTCACAATGAGTAGGGGCAAAGCAACACACCCATCGGCATGGCCAATCCGTCCCATGCCACATGTGCACAGCACACAGTCCCATTGCCTAGCACACACAACTACAGATGCCACAGCCACACACTCGCCTCCGGGAAACCCATGTACGAGATTGCACGAACTGCCAATGTCAGACGACTAATACATACTTCGCCAGGTGCAACACAATAACAAATCTCATTCTCTCCACAGGTGACGAACTGCTGGACGCTGGGGATGGAGACAGCAGCCAGCACAGCCAGCCTACAAGCCCCCAACGAGGACACACGGATCTGGAGGATCTGTCCACCTCTTCGGACACGGACCACCAAGCTGGCCCATCTGGCGTGGCAGGGCCCAGCCGCTCCCCAGGACCCCTCCTACCCACCAACCCATCATCCAGGGATGCTGAACAGTCCCAGTCCCCTGCTGCCACTGTCGTTGCGGCCACACCCACGGTCATTGCGGCCACTACCACTGCCGCAACCGCCACCATCGCCGCACCGACCACCACCGCCTCCACCACCACCACGTCTTCGCTGGCACCAGCCCCAGCGCAGGTGGTGGCCCGGCCGACTGGATCCACCCTGGGAGCCACAGCGAGGACCGTGGTGAGCAATGTGGCTAGTGGGCAGGCCGGTGGCAGCAGGACTGGTAGGAGGAGCAGGGTCAGGGAAACGCCAGCCTCCCCTGGGAGCCATGCCCTGCCTCAAATGGCCAGAGTCCTTGGGGCCTATGAAGAGGCCCAAGGACAATGGGCCAGGTCTGCTACTGACACGCGGGAGGTGCTGGGGGTGCTGAGGTCCATGGACGCCCATATGGGCCAATTCGTGTCCCGTATGGACCAACTCGTGGACCTCATGGGCCAGCTGGTGGTGGCGGTGGGGTCACAGGCAAGGCCAGCAACACCACCTCCGCCACCACCTGCTAGGGCGCAGGGTCGGCCAGCAGTGTCCACTTCCCCTGCGTCCACAGCCAGTGAGCACACCTCACCCACCACCAGCAGGTCGCCACCACACACCCCCCTCCCAAACGTGGAAGGGGCCGTCCGAAGAGGAAACAGATCTCCCGGGAGGACTTCGCACGCTCCAGTCGCAAGTGAGGCAGCCAGCCAGCCTTCCGCCAGCCTTCCTTGACCAGCCACTGCATTGACTTGCTCTACGATCCCACTCCACACAGCCATCTGGATGGCATGTGTGTGTTGGACTATGGACATAGAACCAGTGGGTACACCCTGATCATCACGCAGCCATGACCGACAGCTCATTGTCACTGCACGCACCACTTTTGTCATCACCTTACACACAATCACATGTCACAGTTTGTAATAAATGCACCTTTTTCACTAACTGCTGTTTGTGCCCTGTGTTTTATTTGTACGGAATACATCGGCCACCTTGGGCGGAAGGGCACCTGATGCGTGGCATGGCAATGGAATCCGGAGGGCCTGTAGGGACCTAGGGGTGGGAGACAGAACAGGAGCACATTCAATGAGTGTGTCACACACCCATCACACAGTACATGTCAACAACTACAAGCAATGTACACACATCGCACAGAGCAATAGGGCACAATGCCACAGTCACCAACAGTGGCATACTACCCTGGCCATGGAGCGTTGACACACTGCACGCAGTGAACATACGGCCACCCTGACACAGCACACACACACCTGCATAGATACAGACACATCATCCGTCGTACATGGACACTCACCGTCAAGTGAAGTAGCGGGCGATGAGCTGCTGGCGCACATTCCCAGCTTCCTCCTCTCCGCTGTCCACCTCACTCGAGCTGTCCTGGTCTGCGGGCTGGGGCCCTGGTTGATCTCCGTCATCCACAATGAGGGGGATCTGCTTCCGAATGGCCAGATTGTGCAGCATGCAGCACGCCACTACTATCTGGCACACCTTCTGTGGGGAGTACGCCAGTGCACCCTCGGTGCGGTCCAGGCACCTGAACCTGGACTTGAGGAGGCCAAAGGTACGCTCGACCACACGTCTGGTCCTCCCATGTGCCTCATTGTATCGATCGTCTGCTGGGGTGCGAGGATTCCTCAATGGACTGAGCAGCCATGCCCCATTCGGATACGCAGAGTCACCTGGGTGTGAGGGACACAGAGAACCGTTGCTATTCCAACTGGACAGGGGACAGCATCGCACAACCAGCACGCTACACCACTCCACATACTCACCGACAATACAGCCACGATCCTGTTGCAGATTGGCCATCAGTCGTGGCAAGATGCTGTTGCGCATTATGTGTGCGTCATGTGCCGAGCCTGGAAACTTGGCACACACGTGGGTGATCACCATGTCCGCAAGGCACACCACTTGCACATTCAGGGAGTGCGTGTGCTTCCTGTTGCGGTACAGGTGCTCAGTGGCCTGTGGTGGAACAAGGCCAACATGTGTGCAGTCAATGGCTCCCACGACGTGTGGGATTCTGCCAAGGGCATAGAATGCACCCTTCACTGCCGCCAATTCACGAGCCCTGGGGAATCTGATGTACCTGTTTCGGTACAGCATCATGGCTGCCAGTACATCCCTCAGCACCTTGCTGAACATGGGCTGGGACATCCCTCCTCCACTGCCCACTGTGTGCTGGAATGACCCAGTGGCGAAGAAATGCATGGCGGCCATCACCTTAGCCGTGGGGGTGACAGCAGTCGGATACACCCTGCGGGGACGGAGATGGGGCTCTAACATGGCACACAGTCGATGCAGGGTTGGCCTGTCCAGCCGAAACTTCCTGATAACCTCTGTATCGTCCATGTCCGCCAGCAATTGGTATGGGCGGTCAATGTTCGGTCTCCGCCTGGGGTAAATGGCAGAGGACACATGTCAAAGCAACACGGCACATAGCAATTTCGCATACACATCACTGACATGACTGAGCAAGCACATGAGCCACAGCCCAGCTGTCAAGCTGGGACGGCACGGCCACAATACACTTACACAGGTCTCCCAACAATGGCAATGGCAAGTGAGACATACCACTGCCATGTGCATGCACATGGGGATCTAGGCCCCAATGACTTGCGGGGCGTGCTGATGGGGACTGACTGCATATTCGTCAAGCGGCAACGCCACGGCAACATGAGTGTCTGCTGAGCATGGAACTGCTTCCGAGGCTGGATGAGTATGGCACACGACGACGACGATGTGGGCACAGGCTGAGCGGCCAAAACAAGTGGGACCTGTGGCACGAGGGGATATGAGACAGTAGTAGGTGTCAGCACTGCACCCTATGTACAGCACTGTACGGATCACACCTCCCGAAACATTGACAGGTGTCCACATTGACAGCCCCATGCCAAGACGGCTGTGTGCTTGCAGTCACACGTCACAGGTGAGTGGTTACATTGTACGTGCCAGGTGGCAGACGTACATAGTGGGAGCTGGCATGTGTGTGCATGTGTCTCCTGTTCAGGATCCACCAGATGGGCGCTGACTCTGTACTGAGCATTGGACACAGCATGTTCCGTGGAAGGCTTGTGTGTGTGGGATGGTGGCACTGGATGTGCCTCCGTTGGGTGGGGGGCCATGCACAGGGCGGGTACGTCGATGATTGCGCATTGTTGGTCACGGTGGGTGCACCAACTAAGATGTGTTGCCCTGTGTTCAATTCCTATGTCCGCATGATGATGGACTGTGGATGTGGGCAGACTACACATTGGTCGATGTGCTGTCTATATGCATGTGCCTTCACACCAGGCACAGCTGCCCCTGCACATGTGACCCCTGCTGGACTCGCTGCTGGGTCTGTGGAGCTGATGCACCTTCTGCGCGTGGGGCGGACAGCTCTCCTCACTTCCCTCATTGCGCATGTCATGTCTTTGCCGCAGGTGACATGGATCATGGAGGGCCCACATGTACGCGTGGGTAGGCTACACATGATTGTTCACTGGTCGCCACCCCTAGTCAGTGTTTCGAATGGGAAGGTTGTCGTGCTGGTGGTATGTTCGATGTGGCGGATGGGCGGGCCTAGGTGCGGGCTTACATTCCGGACATGGGGGGGTAGTTGGATTGGCGACTAGTTGCAGTACACACGGGACACGTCTCTTCCTTTCCACATCTGGGTCATCCCTTGTACTAACTGACAGTGATACAGTCATCTTCGCCCCAGCCCTCATGTCCTCCCCTCGCCCCCCAATATGCATGCTCACCTGCGAGGCTAGCGCTTGCACAGGCAGCCCCAAGCTCGCACCAGAGAGGGCAAGGAGTGTATGTGTGGGTCCAGTTGCACGAGTGGGCTGTCTCAGGGTATGATGTGTGGCGGGACGCCGTCCACCTGCGTGGTGCCCCAAATGGAGACCCGGCCTGCATGGACTATGCATCACAGTCTTCGCCTTCCGGATCCGCCACCTGCGACACCCAGTGGCTGTGGCTGCCCTTGCGGCCAGGCCGCGTCCGTCTGTGGCTGATGGCCCACACATTCACTCTTTGGCCTCTCTGGGGAGGGCTCGGGGGTGGTGGCGCACGCGCTTGCACTTAGTCGCAATGGCATGTGGCGTGGTTGGTATGATGGGCAATGGATGGGATGGTGCGAGCCACCTCCCGTGACGTCAGTGCTGCTCGTGCTGTGGTGCGTCCCCCTACACTTCCATTTGACTTGTGCCATGCTAGACGTTGAGGTTCTATTGCCTGCGTGATATGACCAGGAGGAGCGCGAGGAGACCTGTCACACACCATGCTCCACTGCCATCCCGTGCCCTGTATCGCCTGTGCGGATTGACTATGTTGGGGTTACACCTGGTCGACTGGGGCTGTGTGTGCCTTGTCAAGGGGCATGGCGGGCGCACAACAGGATCCAGCTTGTCCACAGAGGGTGGGCTGAGGTGCGCCTGGTACCGCCTTGTACGTGTGCCCGGCTGCTGTGCACACACGTGTTCACTCCCCCCGACAGGTGTCCTCTCACAATGCCCAGGGAAGCGGTGGTGTACTGTTCATGACCCCTCCCAACACGGCGTGCTCCAACTTGGCATGTGCGCATCTACCCGTCGCACCCACCCACCTGAGCACTGCGTCCATACGACTTCACACGACACATGTGTGTCTTCCACAGTAGTGCTACTCATTTGCGTTGACATCCAATACCAGTGGACTACATGGTCATGTCACGACTGCCGTGTACTTCACATACTCTCATCCTCTCTCATTCGTACTTGTGAAATGAGTCAGCGGAGACAGTTTTGGTTTCAGACATTATATTGAGTCTTCTGTCCTCTGTGATGCAGTATAGTGGACACTACTGGCAGCGGAATACATGTTGAGGATATACTGAGCATGATTACAAATGGGATAGGGTGTGGGGTTACATCTGCTTGGCCAAGGCTGTGCTAATGTACATTTACGTATAGCTGCGGAGCTGCGGACTTTGACACAGACGGTATACATGTAGCCTACCAGACCGCTCGGCATCATGGGCACAGTCCATCTCAGTTCCATGTGACAGGTTTGCTGCGGTTGTTCCTCATGCACGCGTGCATGTGAGATGACATCAGGGCATGTGCTTGCGTGCATGCAGCGGCGTGCCACTTGTTGTTGCACTGTGGTGGTTACTGGACATGTCACAGTCACTGGGGTCGTGTTGTTGTTGTATGCACTTGTCGTCCATGCAAAGGTCCTGGTATGGGATTCCCGGGGCGGGGGTGGGAGGGGTGCAGCACCCACAGACTCCAGGCGACCTATTCATGTCCAGTGAGCGGTGTGTGTGTCCATGTGCGCTGGATCCATGTCGTGTCCTGGTTGTTCGTGCAGTTCCGTCCATGTGGGTGCGATGCACAGAGCCCATGCCACTGCCTCCCACGATGTATGCGGTGTTCCTGGATGTGATGGGGAACAGTGTGCATGTCCCGGTCATATCCGATGTCATGGCGATGTCGTTGATGGTGTGGTTACAGTTGCCGGTCGTTTGGTATGGCTGTTGTGGTGGTGACTGGCCAGTCCGTGCGGAAGCTGAGCATGGGTGCGGGGTTGGACTTCATAGGTCACTCGGGGAACCTGCGTTGTGGTCCGACGTATTTACAGGTTGTCAGGTATGCGATGCCGTCCAGCAGGGCTTCCATGTCATTGGTGGTGTACATGTTTGCCAGCCAATGAAGCGGATGGTGGCTGTCAAGGTGTTGTTCGTAGGTTGTCCCTTGGAGGACCATGATGGGGCATGCTGGGTGACATTCGATGTAGCTGTTCTCGATGATCCGTCGTGTGGAGGCACAGTGGTTCCATTTCAGTGCGCGTGCGATGTTGGCCACATACGCCATGCCCCCATAGGCAGAGCAGGCCCTGTCGTGTGCGTCCAGAGGGAGGAGTAGTGGTAGCAGGTCCGCCTTCAGACATGCCGGGTTGGAGAGGCATATCTCGACGGGATGCTGGTAGGGACACCTCCGACAGTAGAAGACGGGCATGACGCAGCTGAACAATGTGATGCGGTAAGTCAGTCGGTAACTTACGTTCAGCAGGGACAGGAGATCGCATCCCAATGTATGTATCGTGTTGGTTTGGTACAGCTTGAGCTGTTCGGCGTAGTTGGGTAGGTGTGTTGCGGTTGCCATTTCGCAGCGGTTCGTAGAGGTGGCGTGCTCCGGCTGTGTGTGCAGTCTGCAATGTGCACGCTCCGGGGTTGCTGTGAGCTCTGTGTAGTCGTGGGGAGACAGGACTTGTGTTCTGTTGGCTTGTTTGGAGGACACGGGCCCTCTTCCCACATGCTTCTCAGACAGTTCAAGGTCGGTGCTGTGTGACTCCTTCCAATTAACTTGCATGTGGCCGACATGGGGGAGTGTTTTCTTCTTTCTTCCCCGTCCGTTGTGTGCTTCTGTGATATGCGCTATCTGCCGTGTGGTCGGTCTCCTCGGCATGCCTGTGTTGGTCTATTCTTGGACAATGGCTGTATTCACCGGCTTCTGTCGTAGGGCTGTGGTTTCGGTGTTGGAATGGAAGGTCATTCAGTGCTGTCTGCTCTCCCTTGTGTGGGCGGCAGGCTGCCTTTCCGCTCTGCGTTGGGCCTTGTGTGTGGATGTAATTCTTGGGCCACCTGTTGTCGGTCACCGGGCTCTTTGGTGTTCCGTTTCATGTGTCTTGTTCATATGTGCAGGGTGGTATGGGTTTTTCAGTGTGGTACTGGCGTTCCTCTTCCCGAAGGGGCCCTGCTTCTCCTAGTTGGTGTTGCCGCCGCTGTGTGCTTCGCCATGTTTGTTACACTGGGGTGTGTCCTGCTGTTGCGTGACTTCACTGACATGTGTGCGTCGGTTGTGTGGCGTTGGGTGTTGTCCGTGAATTGGGCGTTGGGGACATGTCTGTGGCCGGCCTGTCACGTGTCATGTGCGTTCGGGGTGGGGCTGGTGTGTGTGCTGCTTGGTTGTGTCCCTGTGTCTGTGTGCGACGCATGCATGGCGCTGCGGTTGGCCTCTGCGTTGTGCGCATGTGTGGCGGCGTCATCGGCGCTTTGGGGCCGTGACGGGGTGGTTGGTTCCTAGTCCCAGGTGGTGTGTACACATGTGTTCTGCGATGTTAGGATTTGGCCTGTGTGTCATATGTGGATGCAATGGTGGATGTGTAGTGTGCACGCGCTGGTGGGGGGTTGTCCGCTTTTTCCGCCCTTGCACTGTGTGCGCTGTTTGCGTGCACTTGTTGTGTGTGTGCCTACCTGCGTCTCCGCGGTACGTTGCGTCCTTGGTGGTGCATCAGCAGAAGCATGGGAAGGGCCTGCAGTGCTGGATTCATGCCCGGGGTGCCGCTTCTTCGTTGTCCGTGCTCTGCGTCCGTGTTTCCGCCTCTCTTTCACGTGCGGTGTCTCTTTGCCGTGGGAGCCGTTTGTTTGCGGCATCGTAATTTATGCGCCGGGCGGGACGTGTTTCGTCGGACGGTGTGTGTCAGTTGGGCTGCGCCGCTACGTGTGCGGGCGCACTTTGATGGCGGACGGTGTTGCTGGCTTGCCGGCGGTGTTTGGCCTGCTTTTCGCATCGTAATTGGGCGGGCGTGTGGACTGCTGCGTGCCGGCGGTAACTGGTGGTTTTTGCATCCGCCAGCACGGCGGTTGTGCTTCCGCCCGCCATCGTAATGGGCCCCTTAATTACGTTTAGGGGCCGATTCCGATTCCGGCCGGAAATCTCTCCGACCGAGCCGGACCCGGAGAGATTTCCGACCGAATCGGACTCTGGCAGTCCGACCGAACGAGTACGATGCGCACGCATGCCATCGGACTCGAGTCGGTCGGACTTCCATTGAAGTCAATGGGAGCCTGTCGTACAACGCGTACGCGGGCTCCCATTGACTCAATGGGTGCGAGGCGGACAAGGGCGCCCCCTACAGCGTGTACGCGTCCATGCGCATCGCGGCGTATATGCACAGGTAGGGGGGACCCATGGGTCCCCCTGTGTGCGACTCGCGCGCCTACGCGTACGACCCCCAAAGTCCGGCTCCGACAGCTTTTTCGAGCCGGACGGCGCGAGTCGGTCGGACTGCTCGCGGCGCGCATCGTACTTACCCGGCCGGGATACGTCTCCATAGCGCGGTGCGAGTCGTGTCCATGCGAGTCGGTCGGAGCGTGTTGAAGCCGCGTTCGAGTCGGTCGGAGATTTCGCGGGTGCCTGCATCGTACTCGCTCGGCCGGACCCGCGTACGATTCGGTCGGGAAACAGGGCTCCGAATCGGATCCGGTAAATCCGAATCCGATTCGGAGCCCTACCGGCCGAGATCGGAATCGGCCCCTAAGTGTCCAGCACCTACCCCAATTTAGGGGCCAATTCCGATTCGGGCCGGAAAGCGTACCGACCGACTCGGTACGGGAATTTAGTCCGACCGACTCGGACCGGCGCCGCACGACCCGGGTAGTACGATGAAATGAATGTGAAATCCGACAGACTCGGACAGAATAAAAAGCGACCGACCGAGCCGGACGGAAACAAGCCATCCGGCCGGGAAATCACGCGAAACGAACCGACCGACACGCACTCGGATTGAACCCGAACGAAACGTACCCGCGAACTCCGACCCGCGTGAGTACGATGCTGTGCGTGCAAAACACAACCGACTCGCCCGGAGCACAAGCCGTACGACCGACACGCATACAAAACCCAGCCGAAGCAACCCAATACTACGCGACCGACTCGTACGCCGCATATGAAACCTAGCTGACACACAGCGGGAACGAGTCGGACAAGATCGCACCACACAACTGCAGCGTCCTACTCGGACACAAGAACGACTCGTACATGCACCAAAAACACCAAGGAAAAATTTGAAAAAAAGGGCCAAACAAGCAACCACTAAGCCAATAAATACAGGGAGGGAAAAAAATGGAAGAAGGACACACCTCCAACTCCACCTACATAAAGGCCACAAATCCCTACCATGATCCTTTGCAAATTCCACTGACCTACCAGCACACAACACCATCACACAGCAACCACAGACACACTCACAGCTCATACATCACACAAACCACACACCATTACCACACCTACAAATAGCACCCTCACACACACCCAGCTAAACCTACAATCACACCCCCCCCACCTGCACACACACACACACATCAATCACCACCACCACCCATCACCATGCCCCCAAAGAAGAACCATAAGTTCCTAGATTGTGAATTGGAAGTCCTGGTAGACGAGATACTCAGGGTAGAGCCACAGTTGTTTGGCACATTGGTACAACAGACCCCCATGTCGCAGAAAACCAAGATGTGGGCGAGGATTGTCGACAGGGTGAACGCACAATCACCATGTTTGCGCACAAAGGAAGACATCCAGAACAGGTGGTATGATGTGCGCAGGAGGGTCCGGGACCTACTCAAAAGGACTACCTCCTCAGCCAGCACACCGGCAGTTGCCCTCCTGCAAAACCAGTATACCTCAGGCCCTGGGAGGAGAAGGTGCGGGCCATCCTACCACCAGTGAGCGTATACGGACTAACAGACATCCCAGAGCCTGGTGAGTACACAACTAATATATACAATATGGTGTGACAACACACACACATCACAGTCAAGGGGATAGGCAAACCATGCACACTTAGCAAATACACAGCACAAAAATGATATTCATCCCAAGATGTGAATGCTAGTCAGACAAACACAATACCTGCCATCTCATAGTGACATGTAACTGTGTCATGACATCTACAAACCTAACAACAAATACAGCAAGGCAGTGGCACAAATAGAACCAACAAACACTCACAGATATTTACCCACCACTAGAACACCACTTCACAGGGAAGCTCACTCAAAGGAAGGAATCCTGTGTATGCTGGTCAAGTCAGTGTAGCCAATAGCATGATGGGAGTGGTAGTCACAGATATTGGTCACCCTCACAATTGGCCCATCAACACCACTCTCAACCATGCTCACATCACAGGGAGTGGATAAGGACTCACAAGATGGCTGGCACTGGGTACTGCTGTGGGGAGCACAGGGCCCTGCTGGGAACTGTGCACCAACAAACAGCACAACACCACTGCCTGACATCCTGAAACCCAACTTGCACTCCCTGCAATGCAAGCACATTGCATGGTGGGATATCTGGCTGGGTGGGAAGGAGGACTCACAGCACTGACCATAGTTACAAGCAGCTCTCCTCACACACACCCTCAACACTAACTCCACATAACCCACCTGGGAGAATGCAATGCCTCACAGCCTAACTGAAGATCCCACAAAGAACCACCACCCTGGGTTATGCTGTGTGAAGCACAGGGACACTCTTGGGACTTGTAGCCAAACAACTGCCAGGACAACACTCCCAGCCATCCTGTCAGCACAGGCACCCCACCCCACAGGGAAGCAGAGTCAAAAGGAAGGAAGGATGGCCATGCTGGGAAGGGGGTGGAGGCAATAGCATGATGGGAGTTGTAGGCACAGATATTGCTCACCCTCACAATTGGCCCATCAACACCACTCTCAACCATGCTCACATCACAGGGAGTGGATAAGGACTCACAAGATGGCTGACACTGGGTACTGCTGTGGGGAGCACAAGGCCCTGCTGGGAACTGTGCACCAACAAACAGCACAACACCACTGCCTGACATCCTGAAAGCCAACTTGCACTCCCTGCAATGCAAGCACGTTGCATGGTGGGATATCTGGCTGGGTGGGAAGGAGGACTCACAGCACTGACCATAGTTACAAGCAGCTCTCCTCACACACCCCCTCAACACTAACTCCACATAACCCACCTGGGAGAATGCAATGCCTCACAGCCTAACTGAAGATCCCACAAAGAACCACCACCCTGGGTTATGCTGTGTGAAGCACAGGGACACTCTTGGGACTTGTAGCCAAACAACTGCCAGGACAACACTCCCAGCCATCCTGTCAGCACAGGCACCCCACCCCACAGGGAAGCAGAGTCAAAAGGAAGGAAGGATGGCCATGCTGGGAAGGGGGTGGAGGCAATAGCATGATGGGAGTTGTAGGCACAGATATTGCTCACCCTCACAATTGGCCCATCAACACCACTCTCAACCATGCTCACATCACAGGGAGTGGATAAGGACTCACAAGATGGCTGACACTGGGTACTGCTGTGGGGAGCACAAGGCCCTGCTGGGAACTGTGCACCAACAAACAGCACAACACCACTGCCTGACATCCTGAAAGCCAACTTGCACTCCCTGCAATGCAAGCACGTTGCATGGTGGGATATCTGGCTGGGTGGGAAGGAGGACTCACAGCACTGACCATAGTTACAAGCAGCTCTCCTCACACACCCCCTCAACACTAACTCCACATAACCCACCTGGGAGAATGCAATGCCTCACAGCCTAACTGAAGATCCCACAAAGAACCACCACCCTGGGTTATGCTGTGTGAAGCACAGGGACACTCTTGGGACTTGTAGCCAAACAACTGCCAGGACAACACTCCCAGCCATCCTGTCAGCACAGGCACCCCACCCCACAGGGAAGCAGAGTCAAAAGGAAGGAAGGATGGCCATGCTGGGAAGGGGGGTGGAGGCAATAGCATGATGGGAGTTGTAGGCACAGATATTGCTCACCCTCACAATTGGCCCATCAACACCACTCTCAACCATGCTCACATCACAGGGAGTGGATAAGGACTCACAAGATGGCTGACACTGGGTACTGCTGTGGGGAGCACAAGGCCCTGCTGGGAACTGTGCAACAACAAACAGCACAACACCACTGCCTGACATCCTGAAAGCCAACTTGCACTCCCTGCAATGCAAGCATGTTGCATGGTGGGATAACTGGGCTGGGGGAGAAGGAGGCCTGGATGGTAACCAAATACCACCAATGCTGGTCATGCACACACCTCAACATTCACATTGACATGCCACAGGTTGGCAGGACAATGTGCTACACCAATATCACTCACTGACTGTCACAATTTAGGAGAATGCAATGTCCTGGCCCACATCCAGAGGTACAGTCACAACTGAGAGAGAGAGAGA
>CAWUFW010022452.1:0-95299 GCA_963921515.1 Calotriton arnoldi | reverse complement strand
GAACTGCGAAGTGTGTAAATAGAGAAAATGGATCACACGTCTATTTAGAACTTTCATGGATACTGCAGGGTATGGCTTCGATCTAAAAATATGGCAGTTTTCTAATGTTAGATAGTTAAATTGCTCAGTTTGGCACAGGGTGAAAAGCTTGGATGGTCTTTCTTCGAAATGTGTACAACTTAGGAAGTGAAAATATCAATGCAAATAGAATTATTGTATCTGTGCTACGGTTCTCCATGCTGCGTCTTGTTAATTTTTTCTGCGGCAGCTGAAATTAATGTTTACATTTTTAGGTCTGGCTTGACAGCTCAGCTGTTCAGAGGATCTGTTGTCATCAATTCTTTAAAATATACGAAGAGTGGGCTTTGGATCCACGGAGGAGTGCATTTCACTCGCACCTAATGCTATTGGCTGTGTGTATGATCATTCTGTCCCCTATATCTCCATGTGAATGCAAAAGGGACTATTTTGTTATTATAAAAGTGCTCTGACTGATCACATATTAAAACCTTTATCTTTATCTATACAGAAATCAATTATTTTTGCCTTGTGTTTTCAGTGCAGTGGCCTTTTTAATGTTTAAAACATAAGTAGAAATGCAATTTAAACCTGTTAGCTTTCAAAATGCTAGCTTAATCTCTAGCCTCTAGGCAATGGCAATAGCCTTATTTATTCTTTAAGACCTGCTAGTGGTTTGTATCATCTATCTGACTGTGCATTATTAGTTTGGGTGGATGGTAATCCACCACAAGTAATAAAGTCATTAACTTGTTACATCCAGTCAAAGGATTTAGTAATTTAATCCAGAGCTCAATCCCTGGTAGCTATGGCACAGAGCAGAGAGGCTTAATTTAAGGAAAATATGTAAAGCATTTAGGAGTACCAAAACAGTTAAAAAGGTGAAAACGGAACACAATAAAAAAAACACTCCGATTTACAAAAGGAGAGAAAACTTTGTAGGCAAAATTACACAAAAATGTCAACAATCCAATAAGAGATATGAATTTTTAAAGATTTAAGTGGCAAAGCGCCAATGTCTGTGGTAGCCCAGGACCTAGACATAATTTGAGGCTGACCGAGATGGAGTGTAGGTCGGATACACCAAGTAGATTTAGCCCATTAGTGCCTGGAAGCAGAGAGGTTTGAAAAAGTTTCAAAAACCTTTTAAGTCCCAATCTGAAAGGGAACTTTGTCAGTTTTCTGAGGAAAAAACATGCTCTACAGCTATTTTTCTTTCACCCTGAATAACAAATGTAATCCAATCTTTCAAAGCCATTGCTTAAAGAGTCCTCTACGACCTGAAACAATCATTTGGGAATCAGTGCTTCATAAGTGCAGTGAAAACATCTAAAACACATTCATGGTTTTAAGATCTAATCTAAAGTTTCTATGTTGTCTTTCTAGATTTCAAGTCTTCACACAGCTTTTTCCTCCAGTCCCATCACCAGAAGCTACCCTGAAGGATGTGTTTTTATTTCCTGAAATAGAGGTAAGGTGGATCATCGTCCTCTATGCCTTCTGTGCAGGGGAATTACAAGCAACATGCATGGGGATGGGATGGTGATGCATCTCCCGGGAGGGGTGCAAAGGATTCCATGGAAGAGACCTGTGTCATCCAAGTTGAAAGCAATCAATGCATGATCTAAATATCAATCACAACTGAACAGCAAGACTTTTTGCTGAGTTACTGCAAGACGTTTTAATGGAAGGCACTACAGATGTGACTAGGAACCAGTGGACAGGAGCGTGTAGGCATATGTCTAAAACATGCATACCCAGATTTTTATGTAGGTGACATAGAGAAGTGCACATAGTGAGAAAGAGCAATATGTTATCAATTACTATCAAATATTAGGTGATGAAGGATTTATCTCACATCAGCTGAGATGCGGTCAAGGGACAGGGCTCACATGGTTGGACAGATGTCAGACACCTTTTACCAAGAGCAATAGTAGCTGCTTCTCATGTCATAGCATTCCTGCTTGAATGTTATTGAGCAGCCATCTTGAAATGAAACAATTTCTTCTCAATGCAATGTGTGCTTCCTTGAAAGCCAATTATATCATGGTTTTTGTAACTGTCATATACACTGTATAGTTCCAGATTTTTATATACACATAGAATTGCTTACTTTTTGCAAATTGCTACAAATAATTTTCTTCATAATTATTTAAGGTTTCTGAGCGCAGTGACTGCTATGCTTACATATGAAACTCAAATTTCTGTTTTTAGGTTATGTTTTTCCGCTACATGTTTGTTAGGTTGAGCAAATTGAATTAAGCTTGCCTGTTTTTCTTCATCAGAAATGGTATAGTTTTTAAAAAAAAATTATACCAATTTTATACCAACCCACAGCAGTTAATTTTTTCAAAGAACAATTGCCGAATCAGTGATTTTGATTCTTGATTTTGTTAGTTAGTTAACCTTATCATTAGCGCATCACAAAATAAAGGGAATATGTTGTCTAACTCTGGCTCTCTACTCCTTTAAGTGATGCCTAAGTTAAGCATCACTCTGTAAAATCTGGATACAAAGACTCTATAAACAGCCATTGCCCTTGATGAAAAGTGAGAAAATAAAATGATGATGACAAGTTGTTGAGGCTACCTGGATGAACTACGACTTGAGTTTTACCATTGGTCACCATCTCTAAGGATGACCGACTGGCACAGTCATGGATAGTTTAGAATTGGATTGAAAAGATCTGATCAAGTGTTTCTAGGGAAGTTGTATAGGGTTTCCTAAACTAATATGTGAATTCATGTAGGTGGTTGTTCCTTGTTTGGATGGTTTCAGAGGGTCAGGCGTGAGCAAGTAGTTGTGCTGGACTTCCCATGGGCAGAAGAGAACAAACAGAACTGGGCTACAGCACAATGTCTACTACATAAACAGAACTCAGCCAATTCGGCATCATGGCCCCCATTTAGAACTTGACAGAGGTACCCTCCCTCTAACAAGATACAGCACTCGCCTCCCAACCACCAGATGGTGCACGTACAGCAGACGGGTAGAAAATCATAGTGATTTCCTAAGCCCTGGGGATGGAGAACAGCTTCTGTCATATACACAAACACTAATACACCATAATACGTTTTAGGATTGTATTCCTACGGGTTCCATAGCCATCAAGAAGCGGATAATCACTGAGATTATTTTGCCAATATTATGCTTTAGGTAGTACTCTTTTGCCCTCAGGGAGCAACCTGTTTGCATTACTAGGCTGCCTTGGCACCTTTGTGCCCTCAGTTGTCGTTCATGCTGATCTGCTATTCTTCAGCCATGACCCAGCAGCCCCTATATTCAGCAGTGGTTGCACCACATAGTTGGAGGCACTCATAGGGACCTCAAGGTCTGATTTTGAGTTGTGTGGAATTTTCTCCATCTCGGGCAGAGCAAGAATTCTATCCACCCTAGGCTTTGCGTGATGGAGGAAAAGCTCCAGTACTCGTCTCTGTGCTTAAAATTTGCTGGATTATCCATTGCCACCCACCTCTCAGTAAGGACAAGCATCTCTCGGTTTCCCCTGCCCCTAGAAGAAGGAGGTTAGGGAAAACATATATACCACACAATGGTTGGCTGCAAACTCACAGATAGTTGCTTCTTTGTTTCTAACCCATAGTGCACTTATACAATCAAAGATAGGCCTGTTAGAGTGCTAAGGTAACTCACATGGGTTGTGTGAGTACACATAACTGATGATGGAAGACGTCAGGTCTGTGGGACTTAGGCCCATGTGAGGAACAGAAAGAAGGAGAGCTAGTAGGGCTACAGTGCTCACTCTTGGATGGATGGACACATGTGCACACAGTGTGACCAACGGTACTGGTCTCAGAGGAGATTAGGGCTAAGGAGAGAATCTAAGGCAGGCTGGCAACTACCTAATGTCTTTGCTGTGAGAACAGGCACATTAATTAATTTTCTTGATTTTTTAGTTGCATGGCTATTGTGATGTTTTGGTTCCATTGACAAGAATGGACGCCTTCCTAAACTCATCTAAAACCTTAAAAAGCTCTTGGTTACTCAGGTGGTGCCATGGCAGGAGAAGTGTATGGGCCTCTTACCTTGGTATGTCAGTTAGTAGGGGATGCTGAAATGGTTGCTTCTGATCTGTATCTGGTGGCCTTAAGACTCGCCCTTTGCGACAGATATGTGCTACCTGTTGCCCCTGCATTGGACTACTTTCAAACTGGTTGCTGCCAGAGCCGCAGTCCGCTGAAGCGATAACAGGAGGTACAGCAGGTGCAGGAACAGATGGAACTAGAAAAGCACGTTTGGGACTGCTGCAGGGAAAATTTAAACAGCTTTCCATTAAAAGGGCACATCATGCACCATACAATCTCATACTCAATATACCTCAAGGGGATGATATCCTTTAATAGTCGCCGTCTGAGGTATAATCACATTCTAAACACCATCAGCTTAGAGCGTGTCATCAGCAAGATCTAGAAAGAGGACCAATTGCCCTCCTTCTAGAACCTTTGGGGCAGATTAACAAGCCCCTAGCGTGACTTTTGCGCCGCCGTTGCATCACTTTTGTGACGCAGCCACAGCGTAAATGTTGCGGCCCATTTACAACGTGACGCATCTAGGGAGATGCGTCACGTTGTAAAGCCCTGCGTCACATTATACCTGCATCAGTTATAATGTATGCAGGGTGGGCGTTCCCACGCAAAAAGCCATGCAGAACTGACTCTACAAGATTTCACTGCGTCACTCTACGCCTTCACTGCGTCAAAATACCTACGCCTGCTCAGACCAGGCATAAGGAATGACGCAGGACTTTTTGTATGGGACTCACCCATCTATTGTGGCGCATTGCTGGAGTTGCGTCACTTTCATGAGCAACTCCAGCAATGCATCACTTTTGTACCAACAGATGCGTCAGAATTTCTGACGCATCTGTTAATCCTTGCGCCATGGAGCACTGTATTGTAAGTAGCGTCAGTTCCTTGTAAATCTGCCCCTGAGTTTCTAAATGTGGAGTGAACTTCCCATTTATCAGTAATTAGTGTTTTTATTTATTTAAAACACTTAACGTCTCCTTTCAGTAACTTCAGGTACTGGTGTGAACTTGAAGGAAGAACAAGAATGTGGAAAAGAGTTCAGAGACAAGAGGGATGATTGACTGTGCCTGAAATTCTGCAATCGTTCTGTGTTTTGTTCTGTTAAAGGCAAGCATGATAGTTTGATTTCCAAATCTTTCCTGAGTCGTTTGTAGTAGATTCTGATCTCAGATTGAGGCTGAAGGCACACCAGAGTCCGGGTTCTATCACAGCCAGAGGTCTTCAATCTGTGGGGCGCGACCCCCAGGGGGGTCATGGAGTTCTGGGAAGGGGGGCACACATTCCCATGCCTCACTTCCGCTTGGAATCCAAAATGTGTGCTCTTCGTTTTGGAAAAATGTAACCTTCCGGGACGGTTCATTTCGATCGTTAAAATGCTTCAGCTAAAGTTAATTGAGTCTCCTGTGCTGTGAAACGAAAAAGCCTGGCAGAGCGGTAAAACAATCCTTCGTGCCAGGGTGCCTGCTTGTCTCAATGAAATGCAAATGTGCACTATGAGCCAATCTGCAAATGTAAAGGGTGCTTGGGAGCGGTTTGGGCATTAATTGCTTGAATCACTCCAAACATTGTGATGGCGAAAATGTTTTTTTTAGTGGTAGTACGAAGAGTTAACAACTGGGCTGTGAAGTGCATGCTTTTAATCGTAAGTGTATTTACACAGCGCTTAGTACCCCTGAGGAGGTGTTGAAGGGACAGTTACGTAAAAAAAAGATTGCATTACTTATAGTCTGGCATAACTAAAATCAACATTTTGGAAGCACCATTTTATTCTAAATCTATTTGCACAGTTTGTAGCAGTCTATCTTATAATGTGTGTAATGCAAGTATGAAAAAATGACTTACATATTCACAGTGCTTTCTGTCAAAGGCTGTGACCTAGTAGCACTAAAAATACACACGTTTAATTCTGTGGCTCTCTGGTTACACACAGACCTCTGCAGTGCATTAACTAATAGAGGGTTCATAATGAACTACAGTGCATTTCCCACTGAGTAACAACTTTCTTTAAATTTATTTTTCATTTAAGCTACTCATTATTTTATATGTAGCTATCTGATGGTTAAAGAACTAAAAAACAAACAGAATATTTTGTGGCTTATTTATGAGAGGCTTGCGCAGCCAGAGCGTCACTTTTTTGGAAGCTCCGGCAGCACAAGTGTCTCAATCATATCTATGAGGCGACGCAAAGTCACCCTGCGTGGCTTTGCATGGCCTCATAGATATGGAGTAAGGCAATCCAGCGCAAGTCGCTGCGTTGCCTTACTCTGCGTCAAGGAGGCTTTCCATGGGCATTGCGGTGGGTGTTCCCAGGCAACACCCATGGATTTGGACGCTGCCCCAGATTTACAAAATCATGCAAACCTGGGGCAGCGCCAAAACCTTACGCCTCCCCACAGCAGGCGTAACGAGGAGAAATTGTTTCATTTCTCCTCGTTTTTTCCTCTTTCCATGTGTGCTGCATTCTGCAGCACTACTAGAAAGAGGAAAACGCCACTCGGGATTGTTTTTGTGAAGGAAGGTGCCCCTTCCTGCACAAAAACAATCCTGCCTATATTGGTGCTAGGCAGATATGTATGTGCCAGCGCAGGGGGAAAGGACAGGAATGCGCCGTATTTCATAAATACGGTGCATTCCTGCCCTTTCACATTGGCATAGGGCAGTGCAGCAAGAAGACTTGCCAATTCCACATAAATGAGGCCCTTTGTTTTTAGCCACACCTTTGACCATGCCCACTGACCTTTGGTTTGCTAAGCACTGTTTAATATTATTTCCCCACTGTAAAAATGATTTACTGTGGGAATGGTTGTCGATAGCTGTCAAGGTGTACCAGGTTCTAGAAATTTTTGTCAAGAGAGGGTCCTTACACCTAAAAAAGGTTTGACAGGGTGGCCTCGGCATCAAAAAGTTTGAAGACCTCTGTTCTATCGTCTGCAGTACCTCCTTTCAGTTCTCTGCAGCACACCTCCTCCCAGTTTACTGAAGCCATTACCCCATCCATCTAGATCCTCCTCCAACTCCTCCATTCAGGTTGCTGCAGCACTTCGTCTCTCAAGATGTCTTGTAATTGCATTAGTTTAATACGCATTGTATGACACTTGGTGGGCACAACCACCATTTCACGGGTGCGTATACCTGTGGAAATCGCTAGAGGGAATGTGGCTCCTTCTGCAGCAGGTAAGTCACCCTAAAGTCCAGGGGTGGTGTCAGGATATTTCATCCATTTCAGCTGAAATGGACCCTAGCCTCTTAGGAGCCGGCACTCTGTGATGTGTTCACTCTGCATTTGGGGTACAGTAGGTGTTATTATTGGACCGAGAAAGCTGAGAGACGGCAGGTACGGTGGTAGTGGCATCATTCAGAGTATTCTTTGTACACTGCCCCAGACCCTTGCACAGTGCTTGAAATTTGGGTTTTCTTTACATAGTCGTTTGCTGTTTTCAGCCGAGTTGTAAGACTACTGCCTGGAGTTGTGAGTACGCTTCACATTGAGCTAGATGTACAAAGTTTATTACTGGTTGCAAACCCTCCGTTTCACTTAATCGGAGAGTTTGTGACACGTAAAAACCTGTTTCTAATCAACTAAATTCATTTAGCAATTCAGAAATGATTTGCAGAATTATTATATGGGTTTAGAAATCATTATCCATTCAAAATTTGGGAGAGGTGTGTTTGGGATGTTCTTCCTTAATTGCGAATCAGACACCTATTTATTCATGATTTTCATTCCATTTTGGTTGCAAACCATTGACCAGTTGCTGTCTACCAAGTTGGGGTGGTAACTGATTCACAAAGTCACGGTCTCCCATCGGACCTCTTCCACTACAAGAATCATGGTTCAGGGGGGAGGAGGCAGCCGTCCAAGAGACCGCTGCCTGCCCTTACAAACGTTTTTTAAAATGGAAAAACCTTTTTTAAAGCAGCTCCATTCCCTTTTTAGGAACTCGCGCTACTTTAAAAAAAGAAATCCAGTTTGAAATTGAGATGATTGTCAGCTGTTCCTTGCAGGCCACCATCCTTCTGAAACTAAGGGGCATATTATCAATGCGGCGCTATGGAATTATCGCCGCTTTTGCGTCCGTTTTCGGGCGAAAAGCGGCGATAATTCCATCGCCTTATCAGCAAAGACACGCTATCGCGTGTTTTGCTGACTTAGCCCCGTTTCCAGCACGCCTACCTTTGCATCGCTAATGAGATGCAAAGTAGGCGTGGCTGTGACACCAACCAGGGAAAATATCGCGAAGGCAGCTTCGCGATATTAACAAGGTGGGTAGCGATGTTTTAATCGCGGTAAGTATGCTTTAACGCAGGAATTTAACGTCTGTTAAATTCCTGACTAAGGCATACTTTACATGGGGGTGGATTCTGTGGCTAAGACCACAGGCCCTATCATCTAGGATATCGCCGCTTTCCACCATGGAAAACGGCGATATCCATGCTATCTCTGCAATTTTATCGCCTCGGCGATGCGCGTTGTTGATAACGCGCTAACCGGGCGATAAATTACAGAGATAGCCAGCGATAAATATGCAAGCGCTAAGCGCGCTTTGCGATATTTATCGCCGGCCCTTGTTGATATGCCCCTAAGCAACCGGAAGGAGTTGCAAGTTGCGATCTGCCTAGTTAATATTGATTAGACAGGTCGTTCTGCGCCTCCCTCCCATTCCTTATTTTGCAAACTGGCCTATAAGTACATAGGTCAGCTCACAAAATAAATTCATGGTCGCAAAATTTCAGTGCACAATTTGTGGCTGCTTTCTGTGACCAACAAAATATTACATCTGGCCTACATTCCGCTGCAAAAAAAAAGTTAACGATTCTTAAAGTAGTGATGTTAAACTTAATAGCAGAAATATGTCAACATCTGAATTTGAAAGACAAGTCTCCATTCTCCCCATTGATCAATATTTAATAGTCTCCAAGCAAACAAACATCAATATGAAATGGTCCTTCATTATCCTCAGTCAGTCCGCCAAAGCCACTAATACTTCTTAACCATTGAAAATGTCCTCTGGGTAGCATCTCATCTCATCGTGATTTAGCTCATCAGTGACGTTTTAGAAGGATGAAAAGAAAAGAGAAAAAAGAGATAACATAGATCTGTTATTGCAACACCCACTTCAATAAAGGGGACTGACTCTAATTCCACGGTGGCCTCTCCTTAGAGGGTGATGGGTAGCTGCACTATAGGACTATAACGTATCTACTTTAATGACATAATAGGTAGTATATTGGTTTCTTTCTCCCTAGCATATTGTCTAGTTTTATTCTGTGCGAAGGAGTAACACTGGCTATTTAGGGCCAGATGTACTAAAGGATTTTGCATTCGCCAGCCCTAAGACTGCAAAATTCATTTTTGTAATATAGAAAGCCCATTTTATAAGTCGGAAATATTTTCCTTTTTGTAAAATGGGTTTTGTGACCCATGCCGATTCGCAATTGGGAAGGGGCATTAAAGGGGCATTCTTTCCACATTGCAAGTCGATATGCAATGTATCAATGGTTTGCAATCAGAACTGTGGTCGCAAAGCGTTGTAGAGTTCTCAACACTTCAAAGGAGGTGGTAACTGATTTGCAAACAGCTTTCCCGTTAGAAATTGAGGTGACTGACTCAGTAGGGGTACCCATTGGTCGAGGGGACCACTGCCTTTTCTCCCTAATGTTTTTCCAAATGGAAAACCTTTATTTTTTTTAGAGCAGCAGTGGTTACTTTAAGAAACATGTACTGTTTTAAAAAAAAAACTACATTCGTAAATGCAAACACAAATTGCGCCCTGCCTAATTAATATTCATTAGGCAGGCCAGTCTGAGACACCCGGCAAATGGTGATGTTGCGAATCGCAAAAAGTCAGTGTGCAATTTGCTACCGCTTTGTGCAACCAGTTTATTAGTACATCTGGGGCCAGATAAACTAACATTTCATTCACTAAAAGCGACCTCATTCTCATTGGATGCCATGACAGGGATGGTGGCCTGGTGGGGTCAGTAGACCACCATATCTATGATCACATTTAAATACACCCAGGGAAGGTGCTCTGCGTTATCTTGCTGGCCACAATTCCTGTGTTTGCAGCCCAACACAGGGGGTCTTAGACTGCAACCTGCCCAATTATTATTGATTAGGCAGGCCATTCTGAGTCACCCTTTGAATGGTAATTTTGTGAATCAACAATGGTACATGGGTTGGTTCACAAAACCAAATACTGGCCACAAAATGTCAGTGTGCAATTTGCCACTACTTCTTGCAACCAGTATATAAGTACATCTGGGATCAGATACACCAACATTTCTTTCACAAAAAATGATTGCAGATTATGCACTGACTTTTTTGCGATTCAAATCTAATTTTATGAACTGACCTATGCTTTAATAAGTCAGTTCGCTAAATCACCATTGTGAGTGGATGGCAATTCGACCTACCTCATCAATACTCATGAGGTAGGCAAATTGCAACTCACTCCAATTGGATGCCATCACAGAGATGGTGGCCTGGTACGGTCAGCAGACCTCCATGTCTGTGATTAAATTTAAATAAAGTACATTTAAAAAAAAAAAGTCTGTTTAAGTGTTGGTAGTTGTCCCCTGGACCACTGCACTCTCCCAAATGTTTTATTTCATTCACAAAGTGGAAGAGGTCCCACCAGACTTGCGTCTTTTTTGTGAATGGGTTGCCACCTAATTTGAGGAGTTGGTCACCTATCAATGGTTTGCAACTGAAATTGGTGGGAAAATGAGGCAGCCATTGAGACATAGCATTGCAAAGCTCAATTTGGAAGGGACGCTGTAACCATGCCCCTTTCCAATTGCGATTCATTATGAATTTCTAAGCCAATTTTGCAATTCGGTAACTACTTTTCGTAAAACAGGATTCATACATTTAAAAAAAACATTTATTTATTGTATTTATATGGCACTTACTACCCCTGATGTGGCATTGAAGGTTTCAAACTCTGTGACTTAGGGCCTGATATAGAGGTGGCGGACCGGGTTAATCCATCACAAACGTGACAGATATCCCGTCCGCTGTATTACGAGTCCATTATATCCTATGGTACTTGTAATACGGTGACGGGATATCTGTCACATTTGTGATGGAGTAACCCGCCCCCCAAACTCTAAATCAGGCCCTTGGTGATTCCCAGGGTTTCTGCCCTCTAAATGGCTTCATACATCTAGCCGTTGGCACTAAGGAATCTATTTACTAAATTCTCACGCAATGCAGCGCACCTGTCAAAAATGGAGCGCTGCATTGCGTGAGTAGAAGAGAGCAGGGCAGTGGTAAATCTATAGAGATACAGAGATATGGCACTCTCCACCTCTCTCCCTAGCGCTGGCGCACAATCTACACAGTGCAATCGTGTCTGCGTGAGTCTAGTATATATTTTGTCCGGTAAGGGTACCTTTCCAGTACAAAATACTATGCTTAGATGAACTTCACCTACTTTCCTACTTTGTTTGTGTGCTGTTCAGTGCTTATAACTGAACGCTCATTTTTAACAAATGAAACTGGTTTTGTTTTTGGTGAACGAAGTTGAATAAAGACAAAAAATAATGTATGACCCTTTACTATTTCAGGAATCGGTATAATATTGAATTCAAGAGGTAGGGCGCCATCTAGTGGAACGATTAAATATAGCGCTTTCTGGCTATTTTAAATGTCTAGAATCGGCAATGGATATTTCAAGAAACAAATGTTGGAAATTATATAAGAATCTATTAATACAGTGAAGAAAGAAAACAAATACAGATTATCTAATGACAATGTATGAAATTATCATTGGAAGGTGGTATATGAGAGAATACTAATTTATTGTCTAACCAGTACGGCACAAGACTGCAGAGTGCGTGGCTCCTGCCCATCTTTCCACCTCCCGCCATTTCAAAAATTTTAAACAATTATGCTCGAAAGTGCGAGGCATGGAAGCCAAGGTAAGGGGAATCATTAAACAATGGTATCCAACAACATCACCCTCTTTTCGGAAAGAAAACTGAGGGACATATTTAATCGCCACCAGAGCATCACTTTTTGTGATGCTCCGGTGGCACAGTGGCATTCCCCATATTTACAAGGTGGCACTAAGCCACCTAACGTGGTTTACTGCCACCTTGTAAATATGCCCCTTTCCGCCACAGTTCTCTGTGGCAAAGGGGTATGCAATTGGTGTCACAGTGGGCGTTCCACCGCAACACTCATTGCTTTTTCACGCTGCCCCAGATTTACAAGGCTGAGGCAGCGCCAAAAACTAAGGCCTGGGAATACCTGATCTTAGAATGGCAATACGAGGAGAAGTTATTAATTTCTCCTCATTTTTTGCTCTTTCTATGTGTGCTGCATTCTGCAGCACACATAGAAAGAGAAAATCGCCATTTATGTGCAGGAAGGTGTCCCTTCCTGCACATAAAAATTGCCCCTGCAGCGCAGGCAACCTTGCAACATATCTGAAGGGTGCCTGCGCTGGCGCTAGGCAGCTTATTTTGCGCCAGTGCTAGGGGAAACAGGAGTGCGCCCTATTCTTGTGAATACGTAATATCCCTGTATTTTAAAAATGTCGGAGTGCGGCGTTGCCAAATGTGGTGTAACATAGCGCTCCAACATTTCTTTGTAAGTATACCCCTCAATTTCAGAACCTGTTTGGTGAACTACTGGAAATGCCGTGGCTAGTGTTCACTGGGCATAAGTGGGAACAAAGGAAATGTCCCCCTTACTGCTAGACGGTTAATAAAATGCAACAATAAACAGGGTTTAGTAGTCCCCTAAGGCCCCTGGACCCAGTGCCACTACATCTGCTAAACCATTGTAAGCTGCTCCCATGGGTATAAGGCTGCAACCATGGAGGTTGAAGTTGTTTCCCATAACACAGAACCCCCCAAAAGACTATCTGAGGTGAGGAACTAGAGCCATGGGGCCTCGAGGGTGGGCCACACCCCAACACAATACTTTTCACAAATGGCAACCCAAGTCAACTGTGGAAGCATTCCTGGAAAATGCTACCTGGGGCTGCTTCACAGTCTCTTTCTGCTAGCTTCTTACCATCTGCTTAATTGCTCTTTAACACTCACAAAAAAGTTGGCAGGATATCCTCACACCCCTACCAGATGTCATGCTTCATGATTGGACGACCCCATGCTCTCCAAAACCCCAGTTTGATGGAGAGCGGGCCAGCACCCTGAAAATCAAGGGGGCACTTTTTAAGCTCTAATGGAGCTAGGGATCCACAAAATAGGTTAAAACCAGTGTGGTAAACTGGTATGAATTTTGTTCTGGATTAGCCTAGAGCTTGTACCTTCATGAGGTACTAGACTCCCCTCTCTTCCCTGATAACTGTTTTCCTCCCACATAGGTTGCGGCCCTGCTACGTTAAGTTATAGGCAAGGTTTAGGCTCAAGTGCAGATTGCTCGCCGTTCTCATGAATTGAGTAGGCAAAACAGTTCACAGACTTAGGATGGCTTTTGAACCACACCGTCTCAAGCAAGCGCAGCGGTATAACCCGCATGACTCTAAATCTCTCTTGTCCCCAGGCACAGTTAGGCCCACATTTACCTATTGTTGCTCAGATGCCATCCTGGCTCTGTGGCAGGTGCATGGGGACATTTCTGCTTGAACAGGTTGGATTCTTCCAGTAGCTGCTGTATGCAGGTTGATCTCCTTAGGCCCGGCTCAGGAAGGCTTCCACAGCAGCAACAGTCCTCAGCAAAGGGGGCTCTCCGGGGGCCCGGCCCTCTTCAGGAATTAGAGCAGTTGCACCTACCAGGTCGGTTTAAGGCTTCCTGCCTTGGAGGGACTTTGCTCTTCCTGTTAGAGGTGACGGCAGCACCAGCCTCTCTCAGCCCACACCAGGCTTTTGGGTTGACTCAAGTTGTCACACTCTGGTACAGTCTTTGTCTCAGCTTCTCTAACACCACACAAAGAGACCGGGGGACCCATTTTCACATAGGCCATTGTTGGACCTGGCCCTCTCTGCAGGGTTGTCCCCAAACATTTTGCCTTCTTCCTCCTATTTTTCTGACCCTCTTTTTGTTGGCTTTAGTACTCTGGGCACTTTACCACTTGATCAGTGCTAAGTGCATGTGCTCTCTCCATAAAACATGGCATGGTTGGTTTACACCTGGTCTGCATATTTAATTTACTTGTAAGTCCCTTTTAAAGTGGTATCCCATATACTCAGGGCCTCTAATTAAATGCTACTAGTGGCCCTGCAGTGCAGATTGAGCCACTCACAGAAGTAGCCTTTCAAACCTGCCTCAGGCCTGCCACTGCAGTGCCTGCGTGCGCAGTTTACTGCCACCTTGATTAGGCAATAAAAGTTACTTACCAAGCCTGAACCTCCCCTTTTTCTACATGTAGGTCACCCCTAAGGTAGGCCTTAGGTAGACCTATGAGCAGGGTTCTGTTTAGGTAAAAGGTAGTACGTGTGCCTTTATTGTGTGGCATGTCCTGCTAGTGTTAAACAGCGGATTTGGATTCTCACTGCTGAGAGTGCTGCTCCTTTCATAGGCTAACATTGGGAATCCCCTTACATGTGCATAGGAGGCTATTCCTGGTCTGAAAGAAGTAGCATTGCCATGTTTGGTATGTTTGGAATAGTGGTGATAAATTCTGCTTATTGGTGTAGGTGGATTTTTCGTTACTATTGTAGAAATGCCTCTTTTAGAAAGTGAGAATTTCACTGTGCTTATAACTCTAGAGTTTTGCAGCCTGACTCCAATCGATGTCTAGGGCAGAGTGAGAGCTACACTTTGTGCATACTTTCCAGACAGCCATCACACAGGACAGGCTGGGTGCATCTGCATACTGAATGGTCTTCCTGGGCTTGGAGAGAGGGAGGCGGGCACACTTACATTTGTATAGCCTGTGTCCTGTCCTCACACAAAGGCCATGTATGTCTGGAGCCAGAGCTGGGATTGAAAGGGAGGGTTGTGCACTTGTAACGTTTCTTTTGAAGTGCCTCCTAGATCGAAGACATTCTGAGTATAAGTACAGGGGCTCTGACCCCATATTTTCAGAGCACTTTTGGACCTGGAAGGACCTCTGCTGGAGTAAAGTCTGCTACGCTGAAAGGATTGCCCCATTGCTGTGACTGACTGTTCCCAGGAACTGCTGCCTTGAATTGCAGTACTGCCCTGTCGCCTGCTGACTTGTACCCTGCCAAGGAGGGCTACAGATTGCACCTGAGTGACTTTTGCCACCCCTGTTCCCCCGAGGTCTGAGGGAACACAAAAGGCCTCGCTGGATCAAGAAGTGCATTTGCCTTTAAACTGCAGTGCTTCCCAAGATCCATGGGTTCAGCGCACTGAGATTGTTGCAGTGGAAACCTTGTGATCCCGGGACATTGCATTCTTTCTCCAAAGACCAGGGGTCTCCCTTCTGGAAAGCTGAAGGAGCAGCACCTCACCGGTCACGAGCACGTGGGTATCTGCGCTCCTAACTTCAAGGGTCGCTTTAGCCAGAACTCACCGTGGGTGCCCGTCCATGTTGTACCCGTCAACAGCAGTGAGCTGGGTGCGCACTCACCGAGGCCCGCCAATACTGCTAATAATTGGCCTCAACGCCACTGTCGGCTGGTAGCTGTGCACAGCACAACTCCTCCACTAGCATCAGCGAAGACAGTCTCTGCAGTTTTTCCCAGCCCTGCCACCGCCTTCGGAGTCAATCCGTACAGCGATGCGGACCCCATGTCAGAGGCCCGCTACATCACCAGTGGTAGTAGCCTTCCTTAAAGGTACTGGGTCCCCAGGCACCATGCCGTCCTTCCCGCTGACCACGCAGCAGCGCGAGCAGCATTATTTTGCTTACTCTGCACCCTGGCTGAATTCTGCAGTGCGTGTTCAACCCCTTCTGTTTTGGGACGTACGCTGGGGCTTTGTTCTGGGCATTGTTCTTACTCTGCATTGAGGGGTGAGGCCCCGACAGAGGCGCTGAATTTGCCCTAAGGGACTTGCCACATTCATGAAACCGCCCATACTACTATATAACTCGTGGTAGGTGCACAGGCTTCTCTGAGCCCTATGTTTCATGTGTGAGTTCTCTTACTTTAGCTAAGGCTCCCAAGAATCTACCATAGTCCTGCCAAGAGAAGTGCAGGGGCACTGTGTCTTGGGTTCTGTGTCTAAATGAGGATCTCATGTGGTAGCCTTTGATAGAACTGCATTACACGCACACTACTGGTGGTTTTTAGGTGACATATGGTGATTTATGTGTTTCCATCCTTACCAAACTGCTGCATATTCCGACTCTGATGTTATGATGCATGTTGTTTTACATTGCCAGGATTTGCCTAGTATGCACAGCAATTATGATTCATGTGTTTTTAAGTTGCATGTCATGCCCGGAAATCATTATGTATGTCAAGTTCTTGTCTTATCAGGATCATGCATACTGATTCAGGATTTACATAGGGTGCACAGTGCTTATTTTTCATGTAATTTTGGTCTATGTTTTTATGCACAATATACTATATATTTTTATATAATATTGTGTGGAGTCTCTTTTGTGATGTATTTTTTGTGTCACTGGTGTGAGTGTGTTGCACAAACGCTTTACACATTGGCTCTGGGGATAAGCCTGACTGCTCTGTGCAAAGCTACGTGGGTGAGCACAGGTTATCTTTGGTGTGTAACTTACTTGCCCTGACTAGAGTGATTGGCACTGCCTGGCTTAGGTGCATACCCTAGCCAACCAGAAACCCCATTTCTAACAGTCATGCTCTAAAGTTTGTCGCTTCCTTAGGCATATTCCTTCCCTCTCTCAGCAGGCAGGCATGGTTATAGGTTTCTTCAGGAAGAGCCTTAGCTCCTGTAACAGAAAGTGGTGACTTCAGGTGATGTCCCCTCACCTGTAGGAGACTGATTGACTGTCAGGCAGACACCAGCCCTGGTGACAGCAGATCTCTAAGTACTTTGTGGCATACTCACTTGCTTGATCAAGAAGTACGTAGTACTGGAACAAAGTAGGATGCTTTGAACTCCTTTTTCATACACATTTTCCACGTGGGATGTGGATCTTCTGTCTCAAAATTCACACCCGGTTTGGGGTGATTCTACTTTAAGTGCCCTCAAGCTGCTTTTAAGACACAGCCTTTGTGTAAAGTGATCTTTGTCACAGCAGGTAGAACTGGTGCTGTCTCGAAGTAGGAGCACCCACAACTTGGGCAAAATCAAGAGTAACTTTATGGCACATGACTGTCATCAGCCTTTCTGAAGCAGTAATCAAAAACAAACAAAAGGGCAGGTCTGGCTTAGAAACATCCTCAGCTTGAACAACAAATACTGGAGTCACACCCTTCACCTATACCATACTTTAAATGGTAGTGCTCAGGAAGTACTAATCAAAAGCCCCTTACTAACAAAAACGTAATTGAATTTCTAAAGGTAGTGGCGTCTCTATCCCCCTCACTTCAATGTCTGGGTCTCCAACCCTCTAGGCACAGGAATACTGGCAAGACACTTCCAATGTCTGAGGAAACTCTCCTTACCCTCTATCTTGTATGATACTAAACCAGGGGCATCTAAATGAATACCACTGGCTTTAGCACTGTGACATGCACACACTCATACACACACACACACACACCTGCACGCATTCAAGCATGCACACACATGTTACATACATCACATGCCCACAAGATGTCAGTAAATGTTCTGGGCCTCATGTAACAGCAGATTGTTACACAAGAGGGGTCAGTAATCTACTCTCTCAATGACACAAAATGTTCTGGTTCCACTACACATCATTAAACCCGGTATGCTGCCACTAATGCTTTACATGGTGAACCCTAGACTGGGGCAGCAGTCCACCATTAAGTATGAGGCACATTTGGAGCACCCCTACAGGTGACCAGGTAGGATTTTTGACCTCACACTGTCACGGTCAGGACTAGACTTCTGGGCCCACAGTTGACCAGTGTGGTGTCAGGGGAAAAAAAAGTCAGTGTGGGGATGGAAAAGTCCTCTGCATGGTGAGAGACGTGTGCCCCTGCCCGGAGTGCCCAACTGTATTGTTGTCTTGATCCATAACGTTGATTTTGTTTAGTCATAGGCGAACACAGGTCATGTGTGTATGCCATGACACATATCTGTCTCATGGATTGTGGTCTTGTTTGACCGGGAGGGGTGCCTCTAGCGCTACCCTCATAGTGGTGGAAGGCTACTGCCTTCACCGGGAGTTAAACAGTCTAAGCGTGGTGGTGGCAGCATACCGTGTAGTAATCAGTAGTGGTTAACAGGTCCTTTTTAGGTTTTGCCTGCACAGCGCTTGCGCTGAGCTTGTGAAATCTATTGAATTTAATATAAATCTTAAAAGGGCCTTACATCCCGCCCTTAGTTTTTATTTGTTCATGTGCTTGTCACTTACTTTTCCTCCGTTTCTATTGGTTGTAGCATGCTGTTTCCTGTTGTTCCTTGTGCGTTACTCTTATCAGTGTTCTGTCTCCCAAGTACTCCTTTATATCGGTGTTGGTGGGTGGAACTTATTTTATTCGGTTCCCCTGCTAAAAAAACCTAACATGGATGCGGCTAAACCGGAGAGCTTCCGCCCCATCTCCCTCCTGCCCTGGGTCTCTAAACTCTCTGAGGTCTACGTCAATACCATCTTGACGGGGTACCTGGAGGAAAATAATATACTGGACCCCTCCCAGAATGGTTTCCGTGCGGGCCACAGCACGGAATCTGCCCCTTCTTGCTGTTACTGAACATCTGAGATGGGCCTTAGATGAGGGTCGTACGTTGGCACTGATTCTGCTCGATCTCAGTGCCGCGTTCGACACGGTCTCCCATCAGATCCTGTTAAGGCGTTTGGAGGAGGTGGGCATAACCGGCTCCGCCCTGGACTGGTTTGCCTCCTTTCTTTCCAGAAGGACCTTCCAGGTTGCCGCTCCTCCCTTTACCTCCAGAGTTTGTGCCACCAAGCAGGGTGTACCGCAGGGCTCTGCTCTGAGCCCTACCCTTTTTCAATTTGTACGTTCAACCGCTGGCGAGAGTGGCCAAGAACAGAGGGCTTACGGTAGTGTCGTATGCAGACGACACTCAGTTGGTAGTCACACTCTCCGATGACATTACCCGGGACACTTGTAAGTTTCGTAGCGATCTTGAGGCTGTTTCGGAGTGGATGACTGCCAACTGTCTCCAGCTCAACGCCAGCAAGTCTGAGGTACTGCTGGTGGGGAGAGATGCAGAGCTGTGGAGTGAGCACTGGTGGCCTGCTACGATGGGGCCAGCACCTGTTCCCAAACAGGTGGTAAAAAACCTAGGGGTCTGGATAGACACCGCCCTTTGCTTTCAAACCCAAACCAAGAAGGTGGCAGGGACTTGTTTTGGGTTACTGCGGAGGCTCAGACCTCTGTTGGGTTTTTTGATCCCCCTATTAGGCAGGTTATTGTCCAGGCCTTGATCCTGTCAAGACTGGACTATGCCAGTTCCCTTTATCTGGGGGTCAATCAGTCTGAGATGGTCAGACTACAAAGGGTTCAGAATGCAGCGGCTCGAGCTCTCCTTGGCCTGCCGAGGAGGTGTTCTACTTCTAATGCCATCCGCCGCCTCCATTGGCTGCCCGTGGCCAGCGTTTAGAGTTCAAGGCCCTCTGCATTACTTTTAAAATCCTTAATTTTTCATCTCCATGTATCCTGACCAATCTTCATACCTTCTATACTCCCTCCCGCCAACTTCGTTCCATGGGACAGAATCTTGTGGCTGTCCCCAGGGTGAGGAGGGCTCGTGCTGGAGGGCGCTCCTTCCGTGTGTTAGCCTCGAAGCTCTGGAATGCGCTTCCCATTTCTATTCGCAGAATAAAATCCTACCTGCCTTTCCGTAAAGCTGTGAAAACATTCTTCTTCCCTCTGTTATAAGCTGTCTTGCTCTGCTATCAGCTTTGCAGTTTTCTGTTTTCAGCGCCGGGACGCCCCTTTGTTGGGGCAGCCGTGCGCTTTACAAATCACCATAACATAACATAACGTATGTGCTGCGTTTTTTGTTTACTTTGCCTAACCTCTCCCTGCTTGCAGGCATTTTAAACATGCCTGATGTCTTTGATTTCATCTTTTTGTGTTAGCACGCATTTCAAACATGCTTGTACAGGATGTTGAGTTGATGCCGAGATTTGAACCCGGCCCCCCAGCTTCAAGGTCGGCAGTTCTGCCTGTTACGCCACATCCTCTGTCCTGCCCCTTCGCTTCCATTATGCATTGTGCTGCGACACCAGAAAGGATCGTTATGGAATAGAGTAGAATGTACTTAACTGGAGCAATTTTATTTTTGAACTATTTAACATTATTGAAAAAAATGACAAGGAATGCAGAAATTATTAATTTAGAGTTAACGCTGAGTCTCAAACTCAGACCTCCAGCTCCAAGGTAGGCAGTTCGGGCAACTACACCACATCCTCTCCCCTGTCCCTTTGTTTCTATTTTCAGTACTCTTGTTTAATTTTTATTTCCAAGAGTTTAATGTTTCAATCATGTTTGCTAATGGACTTTAATTTTTTTTACTCTCTGCATAGTGCTGTTTTTGAGCATACATTCATATCGCAGGGAGGTTATAGCAGATTTCTTTAATTTCACTTGGCACAGATGCCACATTCAGCACTAGCTGTGGTAGAAGTTCAGACAGAGTGCGAGGCAGTTCTGCCCATTGCTGCTGCCCTAAGGGGCCATATTCTGTGTTGCTGTTGTATCCACCTGTGAACATTGCTCACCACCATTATGCGCTGCGCAAGGCCCCACAGGAGAGGTCCAGTTTCCACGTTGCATTAATGCAGGGTACACATGTATAAGAAGACTAAGCACTAATACACATTGTACTGCGACACCGGAAAGGATTGTTATGGAATGGAGTAGAAAGTACTTAACAAGAGCTCTTTTTAAAAAAAAACTATTTAAAATTTTTGATAAAAGACAAGGAATACAGAAATTGTTAATTTTAAGCCAAGATTCGAACCCTGATCCTCAGCTCAAAGGTCAGCAGCTCTGACCGTTACGCCACATAGTCTGCCCTGCTTGTTCATTTCTCTTTACAGTACTCTTATTTTATTTTTATTTCCAAGAGTTTAATGGTTCAATCATGTTTGCTAATGGACTTTTTTTTTTCCCGCTCTCTGCATAGTGCTGTTTTTGAGTGCATGTTCGTATCGCAGGGAGGTTATAGCAGACTTCTTTAATTTCACTAGAGCGCAGATGACACATTCAGCACTAGCTGTGGTAGAAGATCGGGGAAGTGTGAGGCAGTTCTGCCCATTGCTGCTGCCCTGTGGCACCATATTCTGTGTTGCTCTTATACCCACCTGTGAACAGCGTGCAGCGCCATGGTTCGCAGCGTGAGCCACCACAGGAGTGGTCCAGTTTCACGTTGCATGAATGCAGGGTACACATGGTTAAGACTACGCATCAAAAATCACTTGGCGTGTGGAAATGGAGGCGTTTAGCTGTGGTGTTTTTCAAAGTTGTTTATTATTTGTGAGTTAAGCTTGCATTTCGAAACATTGCAAATGTGCAATGTAACAACCTGGAGCAGTATACGAGGTTAAATGCAGTTTTCATTTGCAGTCTTCGGTGGGTCAATACTTAGTGTGTGCGCAGTGTAGTTTTTATTTTCAGATATAATGACACATTCGTTTTTTGCAATAATGATGTGTTTGGTTGTGAGGATTTCCACATAACCTTTTGCCAGATCAAAAACAGGAAGGCACAGTATATTTAGAACATCCATTTAATGGCATTACATAGACAGACATTATTTCATTAGTCCCGGGCTGTGCAGCCACAGCAGCGGGAATTATTGTTTCATATACTGCACGTTGGCATATCGATCTAGAATAGCCCGTCTGGCAGGATCTGCTGCTGGTGCAGTGCCAGACCTGCGTGGAAAGATTACCGCCGCTGAGCCAGAGGCAGCCATGCTCAGATGCTTGGATGCCACAACGTTATTTGGTGGGCAAACATGCCCAGTCAATAAGTGCATGGCATGCGTTGTACACTTTCAGAAAAAAATGTAAGTTCTGTGTTCTGTGGGACTGGGGTGGGGAAAGTGAACCAGCTACTGCTGCGATTTGGCATATCTAATCTTTCACCTGGAGGGCAATAGTTCAGATTGCCTTTGTGGGGTCATGTCAGTTCTTTACCAATCATATCTTCTGCAAATTGATCACCTTTTTCACAGGACCCAACAGTCCATTGGGCAGCTGTGACTATGACTGTCTCCCTTCCAATTTTCTTCCCTTCTCACTCGCCCACACTCCGGGTCCCCTCTCTCATACCGTGCAAGTCTCACCTTTCATTTCTCCCTTGCTCCACATCACTCTCCCAAACTATTGCTCTGAATATTTTTTCTGCTGTCTCTGCTTTGCTCCCTCGCAGTCTCCTGCTTTTTTATTTGCCTTCTGTTTTCTTTCGCTGCCCCCTCTGGCTGTCCGTCTCTCTCTCTCTCTCTCTGCGGCTCTTTCATCACTCTTTCTCTCTTTTTCGCCCGCTGTCTCTTTCTAGCTTTGAGCCTGCCCCCCACACGCTTTCTCCCTTGTAGCTCTGTCTTGCTCTCAATCTCGTACTCTGTCCATTGTTACTTCTCCCTCTCCACTCCCCCTCTGCATACTTGTTTGTCTTGGTGCTCAATAATGGAAGGACAGTAAAACATATGTACAAATTTCTGTAACTCTTCGGTTTAAATATAAAACGCTTGGTACCATGTGAGTTTAGTAGAAATATCACCCAAATAGGTCTAAATGTAGCCAGTGGTTTAAATGGGCCGGTACTCATCGCTTTATAGTACCACCAGTAGCAGCAAAATATATTGCCTTTCTCAATAAACAAGTCATAACACTTTAACGGAGTATCAGTAACTTATATTGCACAACTGCTCACCAAGCTACAACCTACAACAAAAAACTGCTTATTATGAAGCACATAGGTGAAACCTAGTGCATTTGCCAATGTTTGTTACCCTGTGACACTGGAGTGAGGCCTACTTGCTCACTCGCCTTTTTAAAAGTTGAGCTGCTGTGTGTTTAACTCACCCCTGGCCTACATGAGGATGATGTGGAAGTGCGAGTGTGATGAAAACATGTGTTGAGTGCATGTGGTCTCGCAAGGAATACACTACACCAAGGGTGAAGTGTGGTACCGTTCGCACATGGTAAATATGTGTGTGCTCGCATGGTATGCTTTCAAAATAAAACACTCTGATACAGTACAAAGAGACAGCAGTACTGAACAGTGTGTGCAGACTGAGTGCATGTGGTGCATGTGGGCATGCTGGTGGTAGCATAATACACGAGGATAGCAGTACTGGGCAGTGAGTGTGCTGTGAATGTCCCCTGAGTGCAGAAGTGCCTGCACTAGCACATAAAATGGGGGACCTTGGGTTCCATTTTGGGAAGCCCAGGCCTGCCTGGTGAAAACATGAGGAAGAATCCACCCCCAGACAGAATTGTGTATTGCTGCATTCCTGTAAGCTGGGTGGGACAAGCACTGGGTGAGGGGAGAGCCAGGCTCCCCCTGTGCATTTCAAAGGCTCTTTGCTTCACTGACAGATCACAGTGGAAGAGGGCTGGACCGATCTCAGGAAGAGGGCAATGGGTCCAATAAGAGAATCATAAAGAGTAGGGCTGAGGGCTCAGAATTAACCATTGATGCACATATCACTGTGGCTGACATCCAGGTGTGAACTCTGGTCACTACCATTAATCTTGTTGTGGGTTAATCAGCTTCGGAGTCCTGCCTGCTGTGACAGACATCCTTCAGGAGGAAGAAGAAAGGGAAAAGAAATCCATTTAAAAGAAGCAGAACGCCAACATAAAACTTCAAAAGTCCAGACACTAAAGCACATTTTGTGTCTGTTAGGAGTATAAGTAGGGGAGTCTGCGACCGAGCCCAGATGTGCGAGGAGAGGAAGCTCTGCAAGACTTCTGCCTGTGACCAGGACTGAGGGCACCACCTGCTAGTCTCCCTGCTGGGTGAGGTGACATCACCCAGGGAAGCCAAGATCACCTGCCTGGAACCTGGTACCCCAGTGCCTGCCTGCTTGCCAAGACTTGGGTGCCTGTGAGGAAGAGGGGAGCGTCGGAGGGAGCCAGAAGAGAGCCCCTTAGTGAGGATATTCTGTGGGAAGTGTGAGGAATACTTCCTGCCCCGATTAGGCCGTAGCCCATGTGTTTGACTTCATTGACAACCCTGCATGCCAGGACAGGCCACCGAGAACTGACTTAGAGGAGAGCAGTGGGAGAAACCCACTCCCTGCACCGATCGGGCCATGCCCTTGTGCAGAATTAACTGTGTGACCCCGTATGCCAGGAGGAGCTGCCATTGTGTGGATTAAAGCCGGTGGTGGGAGGAAGCCATCTCCCCACCGACCGGGTTGTTGCCCATGTGCTGAAGTGGCTTGGCAATCCTGAGGGGCTGCTGTGACTATCCACTTGAGGCAAGTGTGACTGGAGTGTGAAGGCCGGAGTGGCAACTTTATATGCCAGGAAGGGCTGCTGAAGATGCTGAAGTCGAGAGGTCCGGGTCGTCGCCTGGGACCAGGAAATTGTTGTGACCAAGGTGGAACTCGATCGCATTTTGTGGACTGCCCCAACGGTAACCGTTGGAGCAAGAAGACCAACCCCCACACTCGACCAAGGAAGAAAGGACTACCGCCTGACCACTGGAGCCGGAGCACCTCCCCCATCTACCCGCCGCAGGTAATGTGGCTCTGGGAAGAGAGCCCGTGCCTGCCAGGTGCTGCAGCATGTGACTATGGGCGGCCTGACTCATCCGATCCAGAACAGGACCGTGCTGCAATGCCACGAGTACTTTGCAGTCAAAGCAGGTAAGCCAAGACCCGGGCCTTTGGACCCTGGGGGACATACCACCAATGGTGCTGCTAAACCCTAGACTCTAAAAACTGAACTTACTTGCAGAGTCCGAGGGAAGAACTCTTGAGTACAGCCTATTTAGTTTACATTCCCTGGAAGCGGCCAACTGTGAATGGGGAATAACACCAAACCCGCACTAAAGGTGGAAGAACAGGGAGTGGTCTCACGATTACCTGAGCACCGACCTCAAAGAGATTGTGTGGTTGCTTCTTAAATGTCGTTTACTTTTTCATGTGTACAGTTAGAATAAAAATACTTCTTTTTATACAAAAACAAGTATTTGACTGGACATTGATTTATTGCCACACTGCCCGCATGTTGAGATATGAGTCATGTTCACTGAACTGTATCTTAGCTTCCCCTGAAGGAGCCTTGACTGCTTGAGCTTCGCTACCCAGGTGAGAGTCAGGTGCAGAAGGGGGCGCTTGACCCAGTTGAGCAAGATCCATAAATGGTGGGCCCCACAACATCAGGGGTAAAAGGTCTCAACCCCCTTGGTTGGTCTCAGTAAGTCTGTGGGGATCTGACAGTCAGAATACCATTTTCACACCCAAACAGGCACTCAGCGCATAGGTGCACACCTGTATACCATAGAGGGGCCATTCCTATCCCATAAAACTCATGGGGGTCAGCATTGTGTGGTTTTTGTATATATCTGATCCCCCACTGACATTTTTTCAATTGGTTTGATCCAACAAAGTTTCAGATATTCTCACTGACACATTCAAGTGGAGTTTTCAGAGTCCACAACACCAGTCCCAGTTAGCACACAACATTCAAAACTGGATGCATCATGCAGGACATTTGGTCTTTGCGAAGTCAAAGCAGCTTTTTCGTCATCCTGTTTAAATTGGTTAACTCTGACCATATTGGATAGTCTATCAGCAGGTCAATTCGACCTATGGATCCATTGCTCAAGTTATTAAGAATGCTTGGAAAATGGAAATGTGGCACCACCAAGCCGGAAATACACAGAATACTTCAATTGATGCTAATGATGGTAAAGGCCAGAAAAATAGTCTTGACACATTGCTGAAAAGATGTGGAATAGATTTGTCCAGCCAATTCGCCGACCAGGAGTGGACACAGATCCATGATTGCACGTTGACATGATTCCCTTTGAAAACCTCAAGCAATGCAAGATTAAGATTTATCCAATGTAAGATACTACACATGGCATAACTTACACCTCACAGACTACACAAATGTTTACCCCAAACCTACTGGCAGATGTCAGAGATGTTCCCAAACACCAGCATACATATTATACATGTTCTGACATTAGAACATTTACTCTTCTTGTCAACATGAAGTTGCCAGTAACTGGTTTGCGTTCATATTTAAAATCACGAGTTTAAATTTGTTTTTCTGTATTGTTACAAAGTTTTCCTCAACTCACTTCAAGAGCATCTTTACTACTAATGACTGTCTCTCCCCAAAAAAGAGGGATTGGGAGATCAAACAGAAAAATCGAGCAAACCCTACGACTGTATGAATCTCCCAATACCCGAAAGTGTTCTAGAGTTTAAGGCAAGCCTTGACAAAGAGGATTCTCCTCAAAATACTTGTTGGCTGTTGTTGTAATGGCTACTTTTTGAACATTGATGCATATGAATTATAAAAAGGATTGAAACTAAATAACTGCACCTTTTAAAAAAAAATACAATGGGGGTAATTGAATTGATGAATTGATGTACCTTGAATGAATGTTTTTAAGAAAGACCTCCTAAGAGACTTTAACAATTTTAAATGCACCATAGGGGTTGGGTGCTGGATGTAAAGGCGCTGGGCTACTTATTTTTACTACCCCGAACTGTAGTCTAAAGTTCTGAGATGTAGCTGTAGAGCACTGCCCTCTGGGTCCAAGAGAGTAGGGTGTCTTGCTTTGGATGGAGACAAGTGAGCAAAGAGTGTGATGCAACTATATTTACCACACCACGGATCCTGCTGGTCAGGCTTCAGCTGTTCTTTCGAAGTGGGAGAGATCCATTTCGGACAGATAGGCACTGGACATTGTGAGTAAATATATGGTAGATTTATCCTCAAACGTTTCTGATTCTGGCATCCTTGCATCTCCTTGGCCACCCGTCCAATGGCATGTAGAAGCTTCTGGCACAAGGGGGGACATCAGTGGTTCTTTAAGAGGAGCAAAGCCATGGGTTTACTCCAGGGTCTATCTTTTTCAGAAGGGCTGGGCGGGGATACTGTTTAACTTTCAAAATTAGGGTGGCAAATTGTTCTGTTAAACAAATATTTTAAGAATTTGCAAGATTCCTAGCACAAACGTTTATATTTGTTAGCGTCATCTCTCTTCCTGCTTTCTTGTACTTGGAGCGCACCTGTCTCCACGTTCTAGTTCAAAGGGAAAAACAGAGGTTCCTATGATTTGCTAATCTGCCATATCATTTGCATTATAACACCCCTTCTTTCCGTCTAAATAAACACACTGGGAATTGTTTTCCAACCCTGCTTCGAGGAGAGGCTGACCCAGGCCATATCTATGACCAGGGAACAATAGGGGACTGATTATAAAAAAAAGATGGTGGTCACGGTGCAGTTTTTGCATTGGACTGTTAATAGCCTCTCTTTCAGTGGTGGGGTGCTCAAAGCACATGAACCATAAAGAGAATTTTCATTAAGAGTTGCAAACCTCATGCCCCCTGAATGTTGATAAAACAGGGATTTGCTGGCAATTACTAGGGAAAATGAGGCAAAGGCCTGGTGGAACTTTGGGCCTCTATCGCAGCATTCAGAACCACAATGTGCAGGCATTGTCACCCATTTCTCTTTAAGGTACATTTTAGTTTGCAACTTTCCTGCTGCAATAGATCCTGCACTTCCGGTTCTCCTCTAAATGTAATTTCCGGATCAAAAGGCTGAATGTAGTTTACACAATGGAGGATATTTGGCTTCCTTCTGAAATCCTTGGTAGCTGCAATCAGTGTTTGCCCCAGTTTTACAAAGACAGATTGTGCCCAATTTGAGTCCAGTCCAGTCCAGCTTCAACCGTAATTTCCACCAGGTCCAATCTGGAGGAAAGCATGTGTGCAAAACACTGTGTTAGAATCAATTACAAACACCATTTCTGCATGTTATTTGCAAAGATGTGTGGCCTGGTAAATCTGCCACAAGTTAAAGCATTGATAGTAATGCACACCATATGTTAGTTTTGAAAAAATACAGTATCACCTCTATACCTAATGCTCCTTTATCAGTTTGTTTTCTATGGTTCAGATACACAACTTACTTTTGCTAAACATGTTGTACTGATCCTGTCACTTCCTCCATCTTTTTTAAACCTCCATGGGAAAACCTGTTATTTCTTTTCCTATTTTTTGTAGGTGTCTCCAGCATCTACTGAAATCAGTATGGTAGGGCCGGAGTGAGGATTTTTGTATCTCAATCGTTTAGTTTAATCATTAAATAACCCCCACCATTGGTCGTAGGGACCTTTGTTAGTCAACAAGGAGATATGGTAAGGAGCAGTCATTTACATCAAACAACATAAACAGTGGAGTCCAAATGGGGCTTCACAAGAATCGATAAAGAGATTTGGTGTGAGGTTAAAGTGTGTTTCATAAAGGAAAATCCCTAATCTACATTAATGAGGTTTTAGGCATAAAGGGTAATTTTCTTCAAAAGGCAAGGTAAGGTGTCAGTTTCTGAAACCCTAATGAAGGGCTCTGATGAGAGAATAAAAATGCATAGTCATGAAGCCTTAGCACTCAAGCAATTACATTTCGCAAACGCTGGATTGTATTCTCAGTTTAAAGTCAACAGGGATCCATAAGATCTGATTTCTAAGTTCTGCAGCAAGGTCTCCATACCTAGGGGCCGATTCCGATCTCGGCCGGTAGGGCTCCGAATCGGATTCGGATTTACCGGATCCGATTCGGAGCCCTGTTTCCCGACCGAATCGTACGCGGGTCCGGCCGAGCGAGTACGATGCAGGCAACTGCGAAATCTGCGACCGACTTGAACGCGGCTTCAACACTCTCCGACCGACTCCCATGGACACGACTCGCACCGCGCTATGGAGACGTATCCCGGCCGGGTAAGTACGATGCGCGCCGCGAGCAGTCCGACCGACTCGCGCCGTCCGGCTCGAAAAAGCTGTCGGAGCCGGACTTTGGGGGTCCACGTCGGACCCCCTGTACGCGTAGGCGTGCGAGTCGCACACAGGGGGACCCATGGGTCCCCCTACCTGTGCGTGTACGCCGCGATGCGCATGGACGCGTACACGCTGTAGGGGGCGCCCTTGTCCGCCTCGCACCCATTGGAGACAATGCGAGCCCGCGTACGCGTTGTACGACAGGCTCCCATTGACTTCAATGGAAGTCCGACCGACTCGAGTCCGATGGCATGCGTGCGCATCGTACTCGTTCGGTCGGACTGCCAGAGTCCGATTCGGTCGGAAATCTCTCCGGGTCCGGCTCGGTCGGAGAGATTTCCAGCCCGAATCGGAATCGGCCCCTTAGTCTCTGGGTGGGAAAGGGAAGCTCTCTGAATGAAGGAGGCCTCCCTGGGAAGGGCTCTGAAGGAGGCTCTTTCCTGACTGATCTATGGAACACAAACTAATACAATTCCACCAAATCATACATTCCCCGTTCCCACCAACCAAACAGTTTCTAGCGAACTCTGGGGGCAGGTAAACTCCCTAGTTTTGCATGTCCTTACAATGCACTATGGAAGTGTGTCCTTGGTTTATTACATTTGATCAAATCTTGTGGTTCAGACAGCTCTTCTAATGAGTCACGTTTCTTGCCATGCCCTCTCCTTCTGGTGAGAACCTCACTATCAGTTGTCTAATACATAACAAATGCCTATTCACTAGCTAACACAAGACTTATGGAAATTGTTTAGCGTCTGCAGTGGAAAGAGAAAAACATCTTGTGAAAAACAACAGCTTAATGCGAAAATAGGCCTCTTAACCCTAACGTGTAAAGTCGACATTTAACATGGCATCAGCAGTCAGGCTAACTTAAATCAATACATTATGTTAATTAATTTGTGTTTTCTTATGATGCCTAAATATAATTACCTACTACAAATGTTTTGCATTATTATTCATGTGTTATTCAGCTTTGACATTAACAATTTTTAGTTAAATGTGTTTAGTTTGTAAAATAAGGACATTTGCTCCATGAGTAGTGGAAAGATCTATTGTGATTGTGCAACTGCAATTGTTTGTTAAAGCTCAAGCAACACATTGTGCCTGTCTTTTGAGCACTGCCAAAAAGTTACACAGTGCCAGTTATTTGATTCATATTATGTTGTAATTGTAATGATGAGTAAACTTTGTGCGTATAGCACTTTGTATGAAATCGCAATAAGCTTGATTCTAACACTGCTGCCTTCACTGCTTACACAGTCCCTCTAATTTGTGTTATATGATATTGTGGCTTGGTTAACTTCACTAGCAACCACACATCTATTTCCTTCTTTTGTAGAAGCTAAGGTGTTCAAGCCTGGAGTCTGAAGTCATAAGTTACGTTGAAGAACTGTACTCTGATAATTTGGAAGATATTGAAGACCACAAAGTAGCTCTGATGCTGAAGAAATGACTCCTTGGATTCGTGGAGGCCTGAGGCTTCTGCCGTCCGGCGTCAGGCAGGGGGGCTCTAGCTTGGACTATTAAATCTTCTTTTCATCACAGTGTGCTATATAGCACTTGGTGCCATGTTCCTATAACTTTTGTAGAGTAGTAAACGACTGATTTGGCTATTATCACCTCAATGGTACCAATTAAATTGACCTCATGGCGATGAAAAGCTGAGTTGGGTACACCACACACCAGAATCCTAACGGGACGAGAGGGTAAATACAGATTTCTGCAGCAGATGCATCTTCTGAGATGGCCTGTCTATACTCTGCATTGATGTTTCAGTGACGTCTTTTATGATTGTCAATGTTGTTGAAGATCTTCTTTTGTTTCCTCCCCTTGTGACGCCAGTGGAAGAGGAAGTAAATCTTGTTTGCTTGTTTCTGTAGTTCTAGACTAATTGTGAACACAGACCCTGCACCTTTACCAATGCCCTGTTCTACCTCAGAGTGGGTAGTCTTACTTCCCACCACTTCTGATGGATAACAAAGGAGCATTGTCCATGGTGTTGAACTAAGGGAAGGCATAAACACTCATTGCAATCAATCATAGACCACACAAAAGGAATATAAAGTAAAACTGGGTGAGACATGTGGGCAAGTGAGGATGAAGCTGTTTAGGAATGGGGAATGAACCGGTCAGGGCAAGGCTAACAGGATGAGATGCAAGAAGAGGATCAGAGAGGTGAGAGAATAAATACAAAAGACGAAATTCCATAAAAATACGGTCTGTAAATTCAGAAGAAATTGCCTTGATTAGAAGCTATATAACATGGCTTGAAAAAAAATAATCTGGAAAGAAACAGGAATGGTAACCACAAATTTTGATATTGCTGACTTTGCTTCAACTGTTTTTGAAAAAGACATATATGGGGCTAGAAATCCAATGTGAGTTAATTAAAATTACACAACTATCTAGAATATGTAAACTTCCTTACATGCTAAGTACTAAGGGGCTTATTTACAAGCCCCTTGCGCCACCGGTGCGTCACGTTGCGTACGCACCAGCGGCGCAACCTGCTGCGTGATATTTAGAAACACATGTAAAGCCACCCTGCGTGGCTTTACGTGTGCGTGTAAATATCACCCCTTTTCACGCAACACTTTGTGTGTTAAGGGCGTGACATGGGTGTTGCTGTGTGTGTTCCCACGCAACACCCATGTCCACTGATGCATTTACAGATTTATGAGCAATCGTAAACCAGGAAATGCGTCAGAATGCTACGCCACCCCAGGGGCAGCATAGCGAGGCGCAACGGGGAGAAATGTTTTCATTTCTCCTCATTTATTTCCTCTTTCAATGCGTGCTGCATTCTACAGCACGCATTGGAAGAGGAGATCACCTCAATTGATTGTTTTTGTGCAGAAAGGTGCCCCTTCCTGCACAAAAACAATCTCCCCACGACGCAGGCATCCTTGCACCATGGTGCAAGGGTGCCTGCGCCGACGCATGGCAGCAGTTCATGCGCCAGCACAGGGAAAAGCACAGAGATGTGACATATTGTTGTAAATATGTCGCATCCCTGTGCTTCGAACATAACACAGCTCGGCGGAGCAAAATAACTTGCGGCACCGTGCTGCGTTAGCTTCTCGTAAATAGTGCCTAAATGCTTCGTATTTCCTAGTTATGTGTAAAGCTACGCTCTTAGGCCAGATATGTGATATTGAGATAAATATATCCCCACCCCACTAAAAAAATAATACAAGGAAACAAACAAGGAATGCTACTTGGGAGGAGATACAGAAAGAGGACGACGTGGCCATCAGATCAGTACACTGGTTGTCAAGCAGTCCAACGTCCCTGATAGTTACTCATATATCCTGTACAACCTTTTAAAATTCTGGCGTTCAAAACAAACCTTTAATTGTTCTAACCAATCCAGGCGATGGATTTGAAACTAGAGCTAAACTTTTTCAAGTCTTTAGAAAGTTAGAAATGAAATAACCAACCATTCATTCAAGTAATTCGATACGTTGTATCTGGCACCAGAATAAACAGAATTAAGATCGGGTTCTAACCTTTGTCTTTCAAGTTCTGAATTACTGTTGAAACATTTTTTCAGCTGGTATGGAGAAGGGGCCAGCCTTGCCTTGAGTTTCTCTTTTAACCTAATTTGTCTGATGTGGATGCAGATGAGAAAAATATTTGAAACAATTGGATGATAGATGCTACTTTAGATAGATAAGGAATAATTTACCCTAGCAACGCTAGAATAGTCAAAGATATTTTGAAACATAAAATTTGCAGTGACACCCTATTTCTATATTTAAAAATGCCATTGAGAATCATTTTACTGTGATTCTTACCATTATTTTATTACTCAAAATTGTTTGCCTTAGTGACTTAGTTGCCCTATTTAACTGATTTTTTATATACTTCTAATAATGCATAGTGATATATATATATATATTTATATATATATTTATACATATTCAGCAAATCTATAATTATGCGAAAAATGCTGCAGCCACACAATTGCATAAATCCAGTGGCCCTGACAGTAGCTTATTTTTTACAATTTCATTCTACAATGCTTATTTGTTACAACTGACTGTAAACCAAGGAATGTTTTTTCATACCACATTGTTAATTGTATCTGAACACTGGAGGTATTAACAGTTTGATGTTCACAGACTTTATTTTAACACCCATCATTTTACTTTCAAAGCCATTGTAGAAATCTCTAGTTCCTGTGTTGTTTTGAACTCTATTGGGTTCTGTGATGACCATTCTAAATGTGTAGCTGATGACGTAACATGTACTGGTACAAACATTCAGGAGCAAATATATATTCCTCTTACAGATTTGCCATGTTTCGTCTTACATAATGAGTCGTTGTCCTGCCTCTCCTTGTTTCACTTGCTATCCACAGAGACGTTTGACCCTCTTAAACTTTCTAGCTGCCCAGTGGGATCTCACTATGGGCCCAGTTTAGAGTTTGGCGGATGGAATACTCAGTCACAAGCATGACGAATATCCTGTCCGCAGTAATACAAGTACATTATTTCCTATGCACTTGTCGTACAGCAGACAGTATATCCTTTATGTTTGTGATGAAGTATCCCATCTGCCATATTCTAAATCAAGCCCTATGATCATTCTCTGGCAAATAAATTACTCCAGTTCTCTCAGAGGAATTAGGCTATTTATTAACGGCTCGCTTCTAGAATCGTGTCCAAGTTCTTAAGCCAGCCATTAATATGCCCCTCTTGAAGACATCACCATAGGACCACACGGACCTGGATACCTTTTAACATATTACCCAGTTACCTTTTCCCAAAATGTTTTTGGGGAAACAGCCTTTACCACAAGGTTTTTACAACAAACTACAATTACCATGCATTTTTTACATCGTACTTACTGTTTCCACGCAAGTCAGTACAACAGAAGTCGTTGGAACGCACACTGACAATAATTTATCCACTTTCAGAAGATGTGGCCTGGCATTGCAAGGCTTGATTCATTTTAAGAGTTTATAAAGCGCACTGCTACCCCAAGGGGTTTCTCGATGCTAAACGTCAGGCAGGAAACCAACAGTGCCAGCAGCTCAGAACAGCCGTGTTTTCAGCTGTATTCTGAATATTGATAGTAAGGGACATTGTCTTAGCTGTTCCGGTAAGGAGTTCCATAACTTAGGGTTCTGATAGCAAACAAACACCCTCCCATACTTGACCTTTTAACTGTGGGGATCTCACACATGGACAGACCACTGGAGCGAAGAGGCCATAACGGCTGGTATGGTTTGACAAAGTCCTGCAGGTACCGTGCGCCCTCCCCTGCTCTTCCTCTGTGCATGTAACACAAGGTTTTGAACTGGATTTGCTTCTCAACTGGGAGCAAATGCAGCTCCCTTAACAGACTCTCTGCCGCGGTCCACCTTAGAAGCCTGTAGAGCATCCTAGCTACAGAATGTTGGACCACCTGCATCCGGCTAATGCAGCCTTGGCCGCCCCCAAATAGAGCATATTGTCGTTGTCCAATCTTGACATGATCAGTGCCTGTACCACTGTCTTTTGAGCAGAGAAGGGCAGTAGGCAAATGATCTTCCTCAACCACTTCAAAACGGCAAAACATGTGGCAGCCAACTTTATCACCAGTGGCTTCATTGATAGTGATGCAGAAGAAGGGGGCTTTGCCAAATTTTACCATCTGGACCCAATTTTAACACCTTGCAGTACCTTTCACACTGCATGAGTTTAAAACAAGTTACCAATTATCATTTTAATCATGTGGTCCTCACTCTCCGATGGACCTTTGTAAGTTGATAGGGATTGGCAAACGTTTTGACAGAATCCTAACTTATGAGGACCTAATTAAAGAAATAATCATTCAATATAACCAAATAACATTAAAAATGACAGGGCCTGATTACTTATCAATATGCTTTTGTCTAAAGTAATGTGAATACTCATCAAGTACAATACAGCTTGAATCATAGATCACCACACAAGAGAAACAACAATATAGTAATTCATAATAAAATCTCAAGACCATGTCATCAGAGACAAAAGAGTAAGGAACATTTGCAAAATAAGATTAATGTAAATTTAGAATATCATACGAACCAATAGCACAAAATGCCAGTAGTCTGAAAAGCTACTCTCCGGCCGGAAGAGTAAGCTGGGGCATCCTCATGAAGGTTTGAGGAGCAAAGTGAAAGAGTCAGGATCAGCAAAACAACAGCCAGCCAAGATAGGTAAGGAAACAGCAACACAGCTCTCTCCTCTCGCACAGTCAAAATCAAGCCTGCAAAAACCTGCCTAACTATAAATTACAACACTAGTAATTATACCCTAATTCTCTAAAGATCGAACCCCTCATGTATCAAAACCTAAAAATCCTCGAGTCCCAGTGGACTAAGCCAGGGGGCATCTGATCACTCAACTTTCAGTGTACCTAACTTTTTCAACAGTTCCTTTGTCTTTAGAGAGCTTTCGTCATTGTCCTTCAGCATAGGAAACTCCAATAATCTCTTCCGCGGCTTGCACATTTCCATCTCGCTAATGTTTCAAACTTTCAGCACGAGTGTCCACATACTCCAGTTGGCACGGAAATTCCATTAATAACATTCATTACTTCCTCTACACAGCCTTAGCCTTGTCAGGAACTTACGAAGGACAAAATACATTTCTTTGCAGCCTACGTTTTAGAAAGCAAATTAAACCTAAAAAGTCTCTTGAAGCCTTCTCTGCAGAACAGTAAAATGTGCTCTAGGAAAAACAAATACACATGTGATTATCGTTGTCACTATAAAGCTTCATTATTAATGCTCTATAATTGCTTTGCTTGGATTTCTCTTTACGTTATATACATTTGTCAAACAGTTAGTGAAAAGGAAAATATCATGTCTCTTTTAAACGTATGGCTTCTATCATTATTTTCTTTGGCTGTTATTTCTGCATTAATCATGTGCATTTGCGGCCTACTAGAAAAGTACTGGAAATACTGATTTCTTTACAGCACGCATTTGCGCAAATTCATCTCCCCATTTTTAGTTTTACGCTGTTAATTTTCACACAACTTTGTTATTAATCCACACAAAGAGAAGATTGATCCAAGCAGGTTTTATTTCGCAAAACCCTGCTCCATCAATAGCTTCTCATCAAGCCAGAAACCCATGATCTTAACCTTGGGGCTGGTTCTGGGACTGGGCTAAGATGTTTTGGCCAATGATGGGGACCCCACAGGGACGGAATCCATACCAACACCAACACCTCTCTCATATCTCCATTCATTTTTAATGAGTAGTGGTTCTTCCACTCTGCTACCTTACTCAGACAGGAGTTCAAGGCTTCTGAGTTGTGGTTTTGTGCCGATAACAAGGAAAAGATGATTTTTGTGTCATCGCATATGAGATTAACGTTAGACCACAGCTTTCCACCAAGTCTACCAGAGGGCGCACATAGTAATTAAAAAGTGCTGGACTTAGGGCGGATCCCCGAGGGACTCCTGAATCAAGTCCATATCGCTCCGAGGATTCTCTGGCTAAGATCACCTGGAAAGACTGATCTTCTAAAAAAGATACCAGCCAATCTCGCCCATCCTCTCATTAAGAGAGGCATGGGGCACAGTATCAAAGTTTGTGATAAGATCAAGAAGAACCAGCACATCTGTCTTGCCCTCATCTATAAGCCATCTGAGATGTTCCGTGCCTCCTAGCGGGGCAGACTCAGTACTGTATCCCTTCCTGAAGCCTAACTGAGAGGGATGAAGATACTCATGAGATTCTGCAAAATTATAGATTTTTCTGTTGACATGCTTCTCCAACACTTTCGTTAAAATGGGAAGCATTGAGACTGGTCTGTAATTAGACAATTCTCAAGGTCGAGATTCTCCTTCTCCAGAAGGGGCCTAACCAAGGCATGTTTCCATGCCTATGGAATCTTCACTTGCCTGAGGGAGGTGTTAAGGAGTTCAAGCAGAATGTCAGGCTCAAGAGCACTCAACTTGGCAGGAGGGAGAGGATCTCCTGGCGAGCCCGACCTAATTGAGGTCAGTAACACCAAGAATGTGGACAGATCCAGAGTGTCCCAGCAATTCAGTATTGGTCCCTCTTGTCTAGATCTTACTCTCATCATATCCTTGGTCCAAACAGGTCTCACCATAGTGCTTGGCCACCCAACAATCTTCAGCAAGGACTGAATATCTACCACCTTTTTGACAAAGAAACCGGTCAATTTGTCGCACTGAGTCTGAGAAAGGACTGGTGCTGATATAATTTTTGGGGGATCGAGTGTTCTTTCACAACTCTAAACAGGGTTTTTGGGCAATTTTGGGCGGCGTTGATTTGGTCAATGTAAAATGTGGCCCAGGCTGTGCTGCAAAGCCCACGATACCTTTGAGTGCCATTTTATATCTGGTCCTACTCTCCTTGATAAATCTGTAGTAACGCAAGGCAACACAAATTGCGCCTTGCATTACTCTGCCCCAGCGAGGCGTTCCATGGGTGGAGCGTGGATGTTCCCACACATCCACCTGTGGATTTCTGTGCATTCCCTATTTACCGTTAGTGGTAGACCTGGGAATGTGTCAAAATGCTAGGCCTCCCAGGGGAGGCGTAAAGAGTACTTTATTTTTCCTAGTTTTTTCCTCTTTCCATGTGTGCTGCAGAATGCAGCACACATAGAATGAGCTAAATGCCTTTCAGGGTTGTTTTTGTGTAGGAAGGTGCCTGATCCTGCGCAAAAACAATCCTGCTCACAACGCAGAAGTGCGCCAGTGCAAGGAAAGGATAGGAATGCGCCGTATGATGTTAAATATAGCGCAATTCTGCATTTCCCTTTCAGACAGCGCATCAGGGTGGCCTGCTGCATTGCGCTGCCTGCAGGTATGATAAATATGCCCCAATTGCATACAGCCATTTACCCTTACTTTCAAAGAAAAGTCCACAGAGTCATCTCCGTGAATAATCTGTTGTCTATCAAAGATCCGATGGTGGATCTCAGTAAATGTCCTTACTCTAAGCCCAGACTGAATAATAAATTGACAATTTTTTTTTTTTAGAATGCTACCAACTCCTCCATGTTGATCAGGGTCACCCTCTGCTGCAATGGATTCTCTGAAGAAGGACATGACCCAAACATCACTGGTTATGTTTTTCTCCAGATGCACGATTCTACATGGAATGTGTTTTGCAAAAATGCTGTAGACTTGTTTTTGGAATTGTATACAGTGAGGTATTATTGATCATTATGAAATTGCTTTTTGAACATGTAATTCAAAATATATTTTTGGAGAACATAGTGTGTTGGGTATTTTTGTTTCTATTTCTTAAGCTTTTCTGTAAATAACTGTTTAGTTCTGTGATGATGTTGAGGTTATTTTTAACCCCTTTCTCCAAAGGAAATGTAGGCTTGACCACGTGTCAGCGAATGGGGGGATCAAATGTGCATGAATAGGTTAATCATCATATATGGGTCTGAGAACAAAACATGGACACTTAAGGCATTTAAAGGTAATATGAGACTTGCCTCTCCCCCACTACCCATCTTATGGAGATATTGTGTTCCCTGTAACGAATATGTAACAATGCTGCGATGTTGTTTTCTGCATTTTGTTCATAAAAAACTTGAATAAATTTTTTTTTAAAAAATGTATTCAAAGGGACTTGTTTATGTCATGGTGGATGAACCATTAGAGCAGTGGAAAGGGGGAATCAGGGTATACTGTGCACAAAGCATAAACTCGACTATTTCTTTTTAGAAAGTAGATAGAAAAATATGCCGCATGAAAGTCTTGATCCAAAAAATAGGGCATCAACTTCCTCTGAGCAATATAACTTTGCTCATTTTCCGACAAACAAATGACCCCGTATCTCCTATGCTAGTGAATAGATCTCTGTCACTCTAGCATTAATCTGATCTTTACCTGTGAATATTTTCGTAGAGTCTCTGTGCATGAAACAGTTTCCACAGTGGTTGGTGTAAGACTTGCAGCAGAAGACTACACTGTTCGCATTATCTGTGCTTGACTTTTAGGAAGTTTCTTTCTTGTGTTTCCTTATAAGACAGCATTTCACTTGAATGTGTTTGAAGGTGAGTGAATCTGTCTGCATTAACCTACTATATGAATGAAATGCTTGGCCAAGAGAAGGTAACTGGAAACAGAGCAGGACATGCAGGGCTCTGCAGCCCCTCTGAGTATCCCAAAGAGACCTGGACTTGAAGAAAACACCAGCGTAGCATTTGTTTACAAAGCTACCCAAAGCCGCCATCATGCTTCACATCAGGGGGATCTGAGTTTCCAATATATAGGGTCTGAAATGGTTGAGTCTGCTTTTCTTACTTCGGAAGGACAGAAGAAAAGATGGACCTGAGAGTACAGAATCTCAGGCGTACCATCAGGACTGCCTATGGTACGTAAGAATGGTTTTACTTCAGACACCAGACAAGCAGGATGTTAGAGTGCACAGAGTGAAAGGGTCTTATGTGTGGGCCTGAAGGATAGCTCAGTCACTGTAAGGGTCCCAAATGTTAGATTACTCTTGAAACATATGTAATCCATATTTCCAAAAGGAAAACATGAGATATACTCTGGTCTTGTTACTATATAACAGTCTGGCCTGATTCACCAACTGCATTTTGTGGCACGTAAAGTGGTACAGCAGTAGTAGTACTCATGTAGTACAAAATACAGTTCATAAACCTATGGCCAGATACCTCTGCCGCTCCTATCTTTTCTGAGGCGAGAACTCTGCCAAAGCTTGGGTAAACATTTTGTAGTAAATGTGGGAGGAAGAGAAGGAATGTCTGGAAAATAGGGAATACTTATAACTAAATGGGAGGGGTTTAGAGACATTTAAGGAGGGGTTTAGGGAGAGAGACATACTGATACAAGGATATGCCCACAAAAGAGTAAGACCAATTTTATTCACAAAGTACACTTCTAAAATTACTACAACCCTAAAAATTTTGAAACAGGTGTAAGTTTACTCCAGACAACCTTTAGAGTAAGCCAAATACCACACATGGCCAATCGTAAAATAACAAGTCATACAAACTAATCTTAAAATAATGAAACATTATTGGTATGTAAAAAATAAATAAATAAATGAATTATATATATATATATATATCTCAATCCAAGTATCTCGCTGGTTCTCCTGCCTCATTCGGCGGCTGGCTCATGGCGAGGTAGCGAACCTCAAAACATAATCCATTGTTTATTTTTTGAAAAAACAAATGCCAAGCCCAATTCCTTTCATTGTGAATTATTTTTTACATGTATATATATTATATATATGTATGTAGATATATATATCTACATATATATATATAATATATTAATAATTATGTGTAAGTTCTAAATGTAATATAGATATATAAAAATTATTAAAATAAATAGAAAATCAATTTTCCTATTCTTTTCAAGTTGTATTTATTTTAATTTATATTGTAAAATATACATTTGAGAAGATATTTAATGTATAATGTAAATTAATTACAAAAAATTATTAACCTAGAACTAATAAAACAAATAATGGAGCACATTATCTCATCACATTAAATGAATATTAAATGAGTATTTAAATATATGAAATCATTAATAAATAATTTTTAAAAAGTATAAATAATTTTTGAAAAATCCCACCATTAATAATATTTTTATTTTTAATTTCTATGTGGAAAATATTGTTAAACTTTATCAGGCTATACACAAAGGTACATACACTTGTGAGTAAGTAACACGTCTAAGTTGTCACCATTTACAAGTGTATAGTTATTCACAAGTATAGACTTACATTTCTTCACTCCCTGAAACAGGGGTTGGTGCCAAATCTATGAGTGTAAGGGACTACTGCTAAAAAGGAGAAGTAGTCAGTCTTCCACACATGGCAAACTCTGGTACTGTAAGACCCTAAATAAAATAATGAAGTGACTCCGTCAAGACTCTTGAAAGACAGACCTTGGCACTTGAAGGTTTGCAATGCCACTGTGTTTAATCCTCCATCCTCAAGATGCATTTTGTTTTTTTGCCTGCCTCTTTACTGTCTTGTCGTGTTGAGACGCTGATATATATATATTCACTAAAAAAAACAATGGTTACAGAGACGTTATAGTTAGGCTTAGATTTTACACTAACAAAACCACAGAAATTCAGGAGTTATAGTACCTGAGCTAACTATAATTTATGCCCTCACAATGCACTGATTATGACCTCACATATTACTTAACTCATGACATGGTCAGTGACATCACTGATGACATCTCAAATGGCATCACTGATGACATCACTTATGACATCATCCAGTGAGTGTGAGTGCTTCTTAAAAGTTTGCTCGATTTAAAGATATATACTAAGCTACTACATAAGTTAAATTAGTATACTTTCTGTACTACTAATAAGCGATACTATTTGGAAAATATGTTATCTGAGTGGCTGTGTGACTGTATCAGTGTGTGAGTGGGTGTCTGAGTGGCTGTATGGGTGTGTGAGTGGGTGTGTGATTGGCTGTAAGGATCTGTCTGTGGGTGTGTCAGTGGCTGTATAGGTTTCTCAGTGGATGTGTGAGTAGATCTATGGGTCTGTGAATGGGTATATGAGTGGTTTTCTCTGTGTGTGAGTGGCTGTATGGGTGTGTGAGTGGCTGTATTAGTATGTGAGTGGCTGTATCAGTGTGTGAGTCGCTGTATGGGTGTGGAAATGAGTGTGTCAGTGGCTGTATAAGTCCAAGAGTGGATGTATGAGTGGTTTTGTGGGTGTGTGAGTGTTTGTGTGAGTGGTTTCTGGGTATGTGACTCTGTGTATGTGTGTGTTTATGTCTGTATGGGTCTGAGAGTAGGTGTGAGTGGCTGTATGGATCTGTGAGTAGGTTTCTGAGTGGCTGTAAAGGTCTGTAAGAGGTTGTGTGAGTGGTTGTGTGGGTGTGTGACTGCCTGTGTTGGTGTGTGTATGGTTGTATGAGTAGTTGTATGGGTCTGTAAATGGATGTGTTAGAGGCTGTATGTGTGTGCGTGGGTTTGTGAGTGGTTGTATGGGTGTTTGAGTGTGTGTGAGAGTGGTTCTGTGGGTGTGTAAGTGGGTGTGTGAGTGGTTGTATGAGTACATGGGTGGGTGTGTGGGTGGTTGTATGGGTGTGTGAGTGTTCTGTGGATGATGTCACTTGAGCCTCAGGATGATTGGTTCAATGTCCCCATTTGACATTTTGTGACTGCACTTCTGCTGGACACTTTTTTTGATTGGACAAAGTGCCTCTGCAGTAGCCTAGGTGTCTGGCTGGTAGAGCTTTGACAAGCCGGGCTTTCTTTTCATGTTCAGTATTTCGTTTTCTTGGTCTGCATCCTCTTCTGAGATTGAATCAGCATTAAGACCAGCCTCTACATGAGCCTTTTGTGGTTGAGATAGTTTGGCACCTGTGGCCAGTGCCAGCAGGCTGGGAGTTTTATTCCTGGTTATTTTAAAACCTATTGTCAGAGCTGAGACCCCCTGCATTGCCGCAAGATTTGCAGGCTCACCTCCCCTCAGTGTCATGCACAGTACATGGAAGGTGTTCAGATACTTAGCTGGTGCCTTGAAAGCAATGCAGAGAGGGAGGATTTCCAGTCTGGATTCACCTGTAGCGTGCAACAAGTGTTAAGGGTGAAGAATATGTCATGGGTAGTGTAGAAGGTGCAAGTGAGTTACCATCTTGTTTGTTTCCTTGACGATGCCCAGCATGAGTTGCAGTGTGGTGAGCCATAACCTGCATCACCCTGGCTTCTTGGATGGGTTGGAGTGCGTGTGAATTAAATTTAGGACACTGCAGTGTCCCCATCCAGGCCTCTGCTGTTGCATTGCCTCCATGTGCTCTGATTTCACTGTCCCTAGAAATGTATTATGTGAAATAGAGAAGGGCGTAATTTGGGGGTCATCAGGGCTCGCAGCTGCTTCCCTTGGCTTGCTCCTTGCGACCTCTGGCACTATACTTGCGCTTCCTAGCCTCAGACGTTTCAAAGGTAGAGTCAAGAAAAAGAGATAAGTAGGGTGTGAGAAACAGCCTTTACACCGTGGCTCCAACCACGCTGTGCCTTAACAGCGTGGTCCGTACCACAATGCAATCCTTTACCACGCAAGTCTTTACAACGACTTGCCTTAAGGAAAGCATTTTTGGATTGATGTTGGACTTTAAGTCCAACACTTTCCCTACTGTTCCACAGACTTGAGTTGGAATAGTAGTAATAGTAGTAACTCCAGTGCTTTCCCTAAAGCAAGGCGTTGTAAGGACTTGCGTGGTAATGGAATGTGTTATAAAGACGCATTTGTTGTTCGAACCACGTTATTAAGGCAGGCGTGATTAACACATGTGTGGTTCCGACATCCAACCATAGGGTGATGATGAACCCTGTTTACTTTCAGTTCTTCCAATGTCATAGGATTTTGTGTTACAAATTAAATACATTCAGCCTCAAAATGCATCCAAACTGAAGGAAAACAAATCAGGATGCTGCTGACAGTGTGCCTGCAGAAGAAGTTGGGCTTTTATACATGCGGGGACTGCAATGTTTGCAGACAGGGAAGAAACAAGACTGATACATTCAGTTTCAACACTGGCCGCAAGTATAACATTACCCACATGATTAACTGTAAAACTAAGTATGTTACGTACATTTTGGGTTGCCCATGTAATATGATCTATGTGGGCAGCACCAAAAGACCCCTTAAAATAAGAATCCAGGAACATCTACGCGCTATACGAAATGGTGACCTAAGATACCCTCTCACTTATCACATGCAAGAAAATCATACTAGTGTTGATGAGTTCTGGTTCATGGGGATTGACCATATCCTGATCAATCCGAGACGAGGGGATAGGGAGCTATCCCTGAGAAAGAACGAAGCGGGCTGGATCTGTAAACTCCATAGTGTGTAACTGGGTCACAACAGTGACGAGGAACTACACTATTTCCTATAAGAATCAGGTTCCCCCTCCCATACGTGGCATGTTTATCAATGTCTCTTCTTGCTCAATGATTGGCAAGGCTTTCATATGGATGACCTTGTTTACTGCTGTACACATTTGGGATACCTTTGTCAATTGCTAATGGCCATGTGTTAATCATTCTGTTACAGTATATACACTCAACTACAGATCTGAATGTAATGTTTCTTTGATCAGTCCTGTTAGATATACACTTTCAGGCTGTGTTATTCTATATGCATATACATTATTACATTTAGAAGATGCCGAATGACCTCACCTTCACTTGTCTTTCTGTCTCTCCTATTAATACCTCTCCGTTTCTTTTTGCCAATGGTCATACCATGGACTGGTGTGCCTTGGGTTTATATTTATTTCCTTTCCTTTATTTATCAGAGGACCATATTCATTAACCACTTAAGTATCATTGTCATTACTTATATTGATTTGCTACCCCCATTGGTTTTTAACTTACATCATGCATTAATCTCTCAAGACCTCTGCATGATACTCATTATATATATGGGACCGTAAGGTTTAGGCTTGCCTTTGCCGATCACATGATCGGGGTATTGCCCATTTAGACAGGGCTTTGGCTATCCGCATGATCAGGTATGGTGACCACCATTCTTTAAGCATATACCTGCTTCTCACTGCAGCTCTACAAAGTGTGGGACAATGTTATTAAACTCCTTGAACTTTTGCCTCTATAAAACAATGAACCTAGGCTTGCCAGTTGGTTCACGTAGTTCACCTTGACACATTCTATTTCTACCATTCTATCTTGGGTTATTATATTCGAGTAAGATGCCAGGATATATTATCCTCGCCCTCTGGCATCACACCATGCTAAGTTGGTGGCAATTTGGCTTAGATATTTGAGCATCGTGCAACACCCGGTTTTCGGTATACATACCGAAGAACAGTCTTGACCTACGATGATATTGTGGGTTTAGTGGTTTAGTATTTACGAGGGTTTAGGCACCAATACATTCTTTTTAGTGACATTTACGCACCTGACAAAACATTGTGCTAAGATGGCGGCCACTTCTACCTAGACATGCGAGCATCGTGTTACACCCGAGTTTCGGTACACACACCGAAGAGCAGTTACGATATACATATAAGTTGTGGGTGCATTAGCAAAATAATCACGAGGGTCTAGGTTCCTATACGGCGATTATGGAGATGAGTATGTACCTGGCTACACCATTACAAGATGGTGGCCAAACACGCTACACTTTGTATGCTGTACGTGACCCCGGTGTCCAGTACATCATCACTTACAGCTGTCCTGACTTTCGGGATTAACGCGGGCTATTTAAACTGGAGTGGTACTGCCCAGTCCATCCTGACGCTACCTGACAGGAGACGCCCCGACCGTTACTGCCGACTTATCGAGGTAAGAGGATAGACGCTGACACGCATTTGCTCTTATCCCCTGGCTTTGGTTAAGACTTAATTCTTGCCTATTGGGATGGCCCTTGGCTTAAACTTATTGCTCCACATGGCTTCCTATCAATACCGAGCATGGGGGCCTCATGGCCAATTCTTAATATCTTGGCAATACCTTGGTCTATCATTTGACAGGAGGACACTTCCATTGTAGTGGTGGTTTTAATCTTACCATTTCCTAGGACCCACAACCCGTTTTTGATTGGGGGAATAGGCAAGCTCATTTTTAAAACAGTCATTGCTATAGTGATGTTGTTGACAGTTCAAGTTTTTAATGGAGAGTCGCAACATAGGTTCTAATTTTGGATGTGGGTCTTTCTCAGTCTCTAGTAGGTTGTTACATTGAATCCATCATGAGACTCATTATATCTCCCCTTTGATTCAGGTTGGCTATGGCACATTGCTTTCAATATTGGGCCTTCCCCATATTGGTTGGACCAAGGCTCACCTTTACATGACCTCACCACATATCCGTTTGCTTAATTCACGTGAAGGCTATTCTGCTTGCTCGATAAAGTGAGTATTCAGGCTTTTTTCTATTCTTGCCTTCTCATGGACTATCCTTTTATTTTTCAGGGGGTCACTGAATCACACCTCTTTCCATTTTTAGACAACAAAGTGGACGAATACCATGATACCCCCTGTGGCTTAGACTGCTTGGATAGATATACCCCACATCCCTTTGCTCAACTTATGTGAAGGGTTTTTCTGCTTGTTCGATAAAGTGAGTATTCAGGCTTTGACTCCATCCATGCTGTCCCATGAATTTTTTCTTTAATTAGGGGGTCACTGAATTACACTTCTCTTCGTTTAGACAGACAAGTGGATGGGAACCCACGATATCCCCTGCTCCTCTGATTTCTTGGACAGATTGACGTCTTTCATCACGTGCAAATTAGCTATGGTGGGTATAAAGTATATACCACTACAAAGCACTATGAGGAATGTCTTCGGGTTGGTTAATATCTTATAATATTACACTGACGTATGTTTTCCTTGGGGTCTTATCACCTTTATCCCCTAGGCATGAAGTATTAATAACATAGGGCTTTCCCTTTTTCCCTATCCCTCTCTCTTTCTTCTCCTCTTGTCCCCACACAACAGACAAGTTCTTCTCACCAGGATTCATTAGATATCACGTGGGAAGTTGTCTGGACTGTGAAATTCTTCCACTAGAGTGTAACCTTTCTTCCTTCTTTCTATATTTCATTTTCATTTGTTGTGTTACTGATGTTCCACTGTCAGACAAAACACATTTTTTGTGTAGTTTTTGTCATGCATATAGTAGCACTGTCACGAATGTTATAATTGTTTTACGTTTTGGTAACACATGATCTGTTAATGATGTAAATTAATGTACATAGTAGTTTTGTCATAAATGTTATTTATGGTGTTAGTAATATTGTATATATATGTCACATGTCTTATGTTCCTGTCAATGTCCTTTTTCATTATATTGATGTGTGTATATTTGTTAAATCAACAGCCCAGAAGAAGTCCATGTGTATGGACGAAACGCGTCGGCTGTTTAGTTTATCCTGATTGATTTTAATCCTGTATGAATAAAAGAAGAATTTCAAAGAACATACCTTTGGACACGGATCTAATTTTTCCTTCTTTGTATTTTACTTTGCTTTTGTTTTAAATTATAAGTGATAGAGGTCTGTAGGACAACATGGGCTGCCACCTGGGTATTCTCGACGTTGGCAGCTTCATTATGGTCCCTCCGAAATATGTCTTGTTTGGTATCAAACAACGTGCCTTCTCACCCTTGACATGAATTGCGTGCCCAGGGTGATGTGGCATGCGCCCAGGTGGCTACCTAAGAGGTTGCTCACCAAGTTGCCTTAGCTTCTCTGTGCTCTGGCTGGCCAGCCATGCTTCCCATGCTTGTTGCCACCAAGAAAAGATTCTAACCTCCTGCCAGGCAGTGTGATCATTCCCAGGAGTCAGAAACAAAGGCTTAGGCAGGAAGGAGGTCATCACCCCTCCTCCCAAGCAAGCTAGAGAAGTGGCACATCAAGGTGGTGAGCTTCAAAGGCGGCACCACCTCTGATGTGCATCAGGGCTGACTCCCAGTGGAGGAAACAGCCATCCCCCCTGCCCAGCGCACAATTAAACCCAGACAGGTGGAAAATTAGTTAGTCAGGGAGGTGTACACGCCCAGTAGGCTAGCCACACCTTCAGTGTGGGCAGCCTGGTGTGTACACTAAATTTAGATTATTGCCATCTTTAGAAGTCACAGAATAGAGGGTTCTGGGTAGAAAAGATGACCCACACACCCAGATGTGGTCACCTCAGGGGCGGACTAGCTGCAGGGACTCACTGCCCATTGGCAACTAGCTCCCACACCCCTAACTCCCCTAAATCTAGGATTTAATGGTCTCACCTGCCACCAGAACCTCATTTCTGAGCAACTTGCACCAAGGAAGGACCAACAGGAGACCCGTATCACCGACAACAGGACTTTCCTCACAGCACCAAAGCAAAAGAGGAATACTTTGTCCTTGTGTCAACAGACATGATCGAGCCCGGTCCTTGGCTAAAACTCGGCACTCCCTCATAGAGGGATCCCTGTGGAAGCCAGAAGCACCTGTCCCCTGCAAACTGCAGATAAAAACACTCACCAGAACCGAAGAATCAATGGTCATCGGGATCTCCGTGGGATCACCCAAATCCAGGAGGTTCTGTGCATTGTGGGAGTAGTAGTCATGCCTGCCACGAAGTTTCAGGCCGCTACCTCGCTCCCCGGGACCCAGTGAAGTGGCAGTACCTTTTAGTTGGGCTTACTGCTGCCAAGGCTTGTTGGTTGCCAATACGGCAACTAACCCCCACACTCTAAGCTGCATCTACAAGGGAACACCGTGCAACCTTCATTTGATATTAGCACCTGTGCATCTGTTGTGGTTTTGCATTCTGTTTTCTTGCAGCACCACGTAAGCAGTAAACCAGCAAGCCTGCGGTTCCCGTTCAGCACCACGGACAGCTAGGACAACTCTGCAACTGGACTCCACAGGCTAGGTAAAATTGGACTAACTGTTGTGGCATGATCCAAGTGTCCACATGACCTTAACTTTGTACGGGTTCCTCGTAAATCAACCTGCAAGTGACCGATTGTCGCTAGTGGTTTTTCCCATTGACCACAATTTTATATTTTCTATATATTATTTTGCACTGATTAAATATTGCTTCTAAAATCTATAACTCTGGTTATATGTGTACTACTCCATTCATTTTGGTGTCTAAATTAAGATAAAAATACACTTTTTTTTTTATAAATTGGTGTCAGATTTCTATTAAGTCATGTCAATTACTTATCATCCATGTTGGTACTCTGAAATGCTTAACACATGTTCGGCAAGTAAAGCCTGACTAGTTTTCACACTACCAGGACTCAGTTAAGGCTTTATTAGTGTGCATTGAAGGACAATCTTTGGGGTATTGTGATAGTATTACATGGTGAGGTCTAACACCCACTCCACACAATACTCCACTTTCCTACAATGCTCCTCTGCCTATTTTGTAGGGGAGGTGTCTACTGCTGATTCCTGTAATTATGGGAAGGAGGCTTGCACAACTGCTTATTGTCAAACCCTGTGTCGTGTAAGAGATTTCTGACCAGCTAATCTCCATGGTGCAACTGATTTGCCTTAGGGTGATTGATTTTCATAGTTGTTGTCTATACTGTGCCTTTTTGTCTGTGTGTGAGGAAACCTTGCACTGCATCAGCCCATTTTTCTGTATGCGACAATAGCTTGTACAGCTACTTTTTGTGCTTTACATCAACAACTGTTTGGGTGGGAAAAGGTTGCTGCATTGCTGCCTAAATTATACCTCTTCTCTGTGGGAGATACTCTTGCCCTCTAGCGTGTGTTCTACCTGTTTTGTGTATGCATGAAGCTTGCAGTGCTGCTACCTGTGTGTTACCTGCAGTGCATATGAGTTACGTTTACAATACTGCTGCTCCTTCGCCCGGCAAACTATGAGGGAAACCTTGTTTGTTGCTGCCTTTGCATCCTGTTGCAAGCACTGACATGATCTCTGGAGACCCCTGTGTCTTGGAGCTATGCACTCAAGCAGAGTGCCAGAAGTAATGTGGGTAGGACTCTGACTTGAAAAGGATGAAGAACTACAGGCAGAAAGGCTGTAGAGAACAGGTTGAGGGAGGTCAATATATTTAAAATGAACGAGAGAAAGAAACAAGGGTGCTGTTAAGGAAATGGGAGGGCACCCGGTAAAGTGGGGAGGGGTGTAATGAATGAAAGGGAAAGGAAAAGAAAGAACAAGGCATAAACTAACATTTGGTATCACAAACCGTTCCACCTACCACCCAGTTTTTCTCCTTCCCTTTTCATCATAAGCTTTAGAGTTGGAAACTTGTTCTCAAATAAAGCTTGTGTAGCACAGGCCTCCTCCATCAAATGCAGGAATACTTTCTTCCATGCCATAAAATGAGATTGGTAGTGATGTTGATCCTGTGTGACCGGAAAGGAGAAGTGTATGCTGGCTGTGTCAGTGTCTAGATACTTTCAGATCTGCTGGCAGCATTAACAGTTTATATTTCCCTTCTGGGGGTGGGTATCCAAGACAATGTCTTAACCTAGGACAGCGCCTTGAATACCCACCCATATGTGCATTTTACAAAATCCCTACAGATGTGGTGTGTAGATGTTATATGCGCATGAGAAGGAAGATATAACAAGTCAATCTGAGGGTTCCTGAATCTTTGGGGGTAATGTAGAATGAGACCTGAAGGAAGTGGTGGCCTTTATCAGTTACTGCTTGCTGATAATTCATGGAAGGCATATCGATTACAAACACATACAATATTGCTTTAAAAATATGGATGTCTTCTACTCTCATGCTTTAAAGTGTAAGAAATATTTACAGACTAGTAAAACCAGTGTATTTTCGGTCAATTCAAGGTCTAATGGGTGTCAGATTCAAGTACATAGTAATTAAATATCTTTTAATATTAAGAAGTGCTGGTACTGTTCATTGGTAGTACAATACGAATGCTGAGAAGTGTTGACGCTTCTATATTATAAGCTGGGTCTGATAGAACAGTGGATTAATTAAAGCATTGCATCTATTTTTGTTTGAAAATCATGGTAAAAGGTTTGAATCCAAGTATATTCAACCACCCTTTGCCTTTCTATACAAGGTAGAATAACATTGGTGCCATTGAGTAGAGTAATATTGGGCATCTGCATTTTTCCAAAGAGACCCCCTGGGTGTACATGCACTATTCAAATAGGCCTCTTATGTTGCTAGGATACCAAAGCAGCAAAACCTAGTAGTGTTTATAATGTAACATGTAATGTGTGTATTAGAAATTGGGGTACTGATTGACTGGGGTGTGAACTCTGGTCAAGCAGCAACCACAATTCTAGTCAGGGTAAGGTACAAGCAAACCCTAAATTAACCTGTGCTCCACACCCTGATAGCTTGAAACAGAGCAGTCAGGCTTAAGTTAGAGGCCATGTGTGAATTATTTGTACAACACTTCAGACAGTGAAAACACCACACAAAAAGGATCCCACACCAAGTTAGAAAAATAGAGCTTAATTTAATAAATAAAACAAGAACCAAACAACAAAAATCTAAGTTGTTGAACCGGGGCTATTGACTTTTAAAGTTTTAGGCATAAATAGTGCCAAAAAGCTCAAAGGGCCAGCTGTGGATATTTAGCCACGCTGGACCGGGACAAAGTCTCAAGTTCAGGCCGACTGCAATGGAGCATAAGCCAGCTACAGGGACCCAGTTAGGCCCGCTGAACAAAAGTACTTTAAAGCGTGCATTGCAGAGTTTTGTGTGGATCCTTTTCGAAGATGCACCGTAGAGCCGAGGGGCCACTTGATGGTAGGTCGACTAGTTCCGATGGGACCATCAAATTTGTATCCTGGAATATTGTGGGTTTGAGGCGAAAATTGGAAAATCCAGTATGGGTGAGGGAAGTTGTCAGGTATTATGTGATATGTGTACAGGAAACATGGGAGGTGGAGCCCATCTTTTTGGATGGTTTCCGCTTCTTTCACTTTCCTGCTATTACTTCTAGGATGGGCAGAGCTAAAGGTGGCATCCTTTCCACTGCCTGGTTTATGAGGTGCTACAAAAGGGGATGATGGACGGAACGTTTGAGCCAATCAAACACTCACCCCCAGTCAACTGATCTGGGTTTAATCCATCATCATTCTTTAGCTCACTCCACCACCCCAGTTCAGACATGGCCATATGCAAATCAGTCTGACCCTGTGCCTCATGGGAACAGTCCAGCCCGAACTGCCAAGCCATGTCTTCCCTGGACCGGAAACAAGCATCCTAGGACCGGTTTCTGGCATTTCAGCCGTCATCAGCCAGGCTTGCTTGAATCCAGTGGCAAAGTGAGCAAGGGACCCACGTCTGGGCATACCCCCGCCAACTTAGGGCGACCAAAGCGATACAAAAGGGATGATGGACGGAACGTTTGAGCCAATCAAACACTCACCCCCAGTCAACTGATCTGGGTTTAATCCATCATCATTCTTTAGCTCACTCCACCACCCCAGTTCAGACATGGCCATATGCAAATCAGTCTGACCCTGTGCCTCATGGGAACAGTCCAGCCCGAACTGCCAAGCCATGTCTTCCCTGGACCGGAAACAAGCATCCTAGGACCGGTTTCTGGCATTTCAGCCGTCATCAGCCAGGCTTGCTTGAATCCAGTGGCAAAGTGAGCAAGGGACCCACGTCTGGGCATACCCCGCCAACTTAGGGCGACCAAAGCGATACAAAAGGGGATGATGGACGGAACGTTTGAGCCAATCAAACACTCACCCCCAGTCAACTGATCTGGGTTTAATCCATCATCATTCTTTAGCTCACTCCACCACCCCAGTTCAGACATGGCCATATGCAAATCAGTCTGACCCTGTGCCTCATGGGAACAGTCCAGCCCGAACTGCCAAGCCATGTCTTCCCTGGACCGGAAACAAGCATCCTAGGACCGGTTTCTGGCATTTCAGCCGTCATCAGCCAGGCTTGCTTGAATCCAGTGGCAAAGTGAGCAAGGGACCCAAGTCTGGGCATACCCCCGCCAACTTAGGGCGACCAAAGCGATACAAAAGGGGATGATGGACGGAACATTTGAGCCAATCAAACACTCACCCCCAGTCAACTGATCTGGGTTTAATCCATCATCATTCTTTAGCTCACTCCACCACCCCAGTTCAGACATGGCCATATGCAAATCAGTCTGACCCTGTGCCTCATGGAAACAGTCCAGCCCGAACTGCCAAGCCATGTCTTCCCTGGACCGGAAACAAGCATCCTAGGACCGGTTTCTGGCATTTCAGCCGTCATCAGCCAGGCTTGCTTGAATCCAGTGGCAAAGTGAGCAAGGGACCCACGTCTGGGCATACCCCCGCCAACTTAGGGCGACCAAAGCGATACAAAAGGGGATGATGGACGGAACGTTTGAGCCAATCAAACACTCACCCCCAGTCAACTGATCTGGGTTTAATCCATCATCATTCTTTAGCTTCAACTGCTAGGCTAAAGGCCCTAAAGGAGAAGGCTTGGGAGGATCTGCTGGAAACAAGTTTGGCTAGAGATAGCTCTAGATTTTGGAAGGTGGTGAACGCCCCATACTTTAAGGATCCGAACGGCCCTTCTCTAGAGGAACATGTAGGGGAAGCTGAGTGGATAGACCATTGTATGCAGATATATCGGTGTAGGACTGAGTCTCCAGTGGCTGTTAATCAACGTGTCCCTGGTGAAGGTGATCCCTCTATGATTTTTGATTTAGAGGAAATAAAGTGGGCTTTGGGTGAATGTAGGTTTGGGGCACCGTAGACCAGTGCCTAAACCTGAGTATGTTGATAGGCAAGTACATGGTGGCAAAGAAAGGTGCCATTTATTTGGCTTTTATGGACCTAACAGCCGTGTTTGACTGTATTTCTCAATCTAAATTGTGGACCATTATGGCTAAGATGGGTATTGAAGGTTCCATTGGGGCATCTGCCTGTGTGCGCTTTGGTCGGGAAGGTGATTGCACTAAGCACTTTATGATTGAGCAGGGTGCAAAGCAGGGGTGCGTCCTTGCCCCTTTTGTGTTTTCCCTATACACCAAAAGAGTGGAAATAGCCCTGGTGGGGATCCTTGATGACGTTCCTTATATTAGATCACGCCCCCTCCCTGTACTCCTCCATGCAGACGGTGCTGTGCTCTTAGCACGGACATGCAAGCACTGCAGGGTCTCATGGACGATTACTCAACTTTTATGAAAGAGCTGGATCTCCAGGCGAATGAAAGTAAATCTTTCACACTTATATGTAGGAAAAGGCCAAAACCACGCCGAGTGTTCCACATCAGATATGATAGGGTGGAAGAGGCTGAGACCTTTTCGAACCTTGGTATTCTTTTTGACACCAAGTACTCCTGGAAAAACATGGTTGTGAACAGGGCTTTGATGTTAGAAAAAACGATACTGGCCGTGTTCAATTTTACAAAGAATCTCGGGTCGAGACCTTGAGCATTTATGCAGCGAAATCTACAGCTACCTATGGGGCTGCCGTTCAGGGCTGGACTGGCCATAGCGGGCACCGGGCATGTCCCCGGTGGGCCGCCAGGGTGAGGGCCGGTTTTGGGCCCCTGAGGGCCGTTTTTGTTACCGGGGGCCGGCAATATCGGCCCCCAGTAACAAAATCGGCCGAAACCGGCCCTAGCAAACAGCTCGGCCAAACCCCCCCCCTGCCCCCCCAGGGGGGCCGGCCGAGCAGTTTGCCAGGGCTGGTTTCTGTTCCTAGTCCGGCCCTGCTGCCGTTTGGGGTATGGCGGAAGTGGGTGAGATTCAGCGAACTGAGGATACATTCATCAAGAAGCTTTTAGCATTTCCTCACTCCCATAGCTGCCAAGGTTTCAGATTGCCATGTGTGACATTTTCATAATTTCAGTGTAATTATGAGTGACATTTCAGCAAATATGAGTGACACTTTCTCGTGAGCAAAATCAAGCAATGAAGTCGAGGGAAACATATAAATATCTGAAATTACACCCATTTGAGCAACGAGAAACTCCAAGAAGATCCGAAAACTTCTAAAAAGCACCAGAAATGGTCTCTCTGTCCACGTGGGACCCAGCCAAACAGGAAGGATGCGTGAGAGCCTAACATGAACAAGTTGCACACAGAGGCATCTCAGCTGCCTAAGTGTCCCACTGTCTCAGTTGACTGCACCGTGCACAGACTGTTGAGGATAAGAAGGAAGAAAAGAAACAACAGGAGCAGGGAGAGGAGAGAGGGAAGGGGGAGGCAATGGGAGTAGGGAGAGTGGTGAGAGGGGAGGAGGTAGACAAAAGGAGAAAGAGAGGTGAGAGAGGAAAGAGATATAAAAAAGGGGCATATGTGAGAGTGGAGGAAAGAGAGGGACAAAAGCAGAAAGGGAATGGTAAAGAGAGGGAGTAACAAAGGGAGGGTGTGGCAGGTAAGTAGGAATAGAGGAAAAAGGAGGATTTGTGATAGGGAGGAAGAAAAGGAGGAGGAAGAGACGTTGAGAAAGACAAAAGAACTGAGACAGAAAAGAGGTTAGAAAAGAGGGTAGAAAAGAGATTTTCAGGGTTGTCAGTGGGAGGGCATGGTAATCTCCAGAAGCCAGTATCGCAGCAGTCCAAATAACTGACATGCTAAAGGCCACATAAAGACGTGAGAAGACAAAACTTGCACAGTTTTGAAAAATAATTGTGAAAATGGGAAACAAATTGTGCAAAATAGTCGTAATGTACAATTAAACATTCTAGCACAGGGAAGGGCCCCAACCGATTCTATCTGGGAACAAGGCAGAAAATAACTTATAAAACATAGTAAGATTCATAAATTGAATGTCGACTTTTCTGCTCTTTTTCAAATTAAGAAAAACACTGACATTATTGTCCACCCACGTTTCCTTATACTCACTTCACGGCTGAAAGCAACAGGTTTGCTCTTGGACACAACAGATCACTGCCAGGCTATTACTACAATCCTTCTGTAACACATGCGGCACCCAGCCACCGACTGCAGGCAGCTCGTAAATGAACTGGTACAGAAGGGTACTTTAGATAAGCAGGCCTGTTAGACGTAGAATGCAGCTTTGAAAGCCCAGCTAAGGCATGTTTCACACTGTCACATTAAGTACATTTTCGACAGGCACGTTTGACAGGTAACCACACAACGATAAATTTAAAAGGCAGTGGTGACAAATCCAAGGGGGAACGGTTTGACGAACGCACTCCCATGTTGCAAATCTTAGAAGGAAAAATGTTTGACTAAAGCACTCCGATGTTTGTGACTGCATGCGCATTGAGAGCCTCGTTAAAGCGGGGCATCCCGTAAACATGCACAAGGCACAAACAGTGTCTGCAGTGGGTGCCGCCTTCCCATCCACACCAAGAACAATACCCAGCTCAGCGTGCCAGTGTAGCGTAAGTACGAGACCAGCACTCACCGTGGGTGGAGGCCCAGGCTGCAGGTGTCCTACTCGGTAACACCTGCCATCTTCGGGGACTCCCTGCCTTGGACGCTGCATCGGGACAAAGCCCCGTCCAGACGACAGGTTGTGGCTGCCAGGGACGGCTTCTCAGCAACAGGCGCAGCGGCGAGCGCACAACTTGACTCCACGAGTCCCCTGCCGCGCCGCTTCTCTGGTGACGACCTCACTTCCTGCAGTGTGCAGGACAGCGCAAGGTCACATCGGGATAATGGGCAGGCCCCGGCACCCCTGGTGAGTGTGGGCTGTGTCAGTGTCAGTCAGTTACTCTGAGCCTGCCGCGCGGCGCCGCCGGGAATAATAATTAAGACAGGCTGGCAGGCCCGGCGGGCTGTGAGGCCGCAATTGTAACATTGTAGCACTGCAGCACTCTGACTCCAGCGAGCTGCATGATCCTTAACTATTTATGAGCCAGACAGGGCGGCCTGCTGGCGGCAAGTCTGCTGGGAGCAGCAGAGCCAGAGCGCTAGTAGCACCAAATTCAGTGGCATTAAAAATGCGTGACAAAGCATTTCAGTGCGGTGATGCGGAACACCACACTGAAATGCGTTAGTGTCACACGTGGTGCGTGATACTTGGCAGGACTGCACTCCTGCTCCAACATAACATGTCACAGTGAGCTGGGTTTGCCTTATTTCACAGCTATAATTAAGCTGGCGTCAGTGCTGCTCTGGCATTTGATATGGAAGAGGGAAACGGTTGTACTAAATCAACAGATCTTGGTAGATTGTATACATTTACAGCGTGCTTCAGCGATACCCTTGTTATCATATGTAAAGCTCACTTTGGAGGACCTGGGGTTGTCCGGACTGTTTAATACTCCTACCACCTGTCTGACATTTAGTAAGGTGAGATTGAAGGAGGCTTTTTTAGCCAGGGCTCTTTTTAAAAGAAGGGAAGCCAATAAACAGAAATATGCTGTTATTCTCTATAATGTCCTTCCCTCTTGCCCCGGTTTACACTCATACTTGTTATTAATTCAGAACTCGCAGCATCGTTTCATACTCACTAGATTTCGTATGAATTACATCCTGTAAATACTGGGATTTCCTGCAAGCTGGTATTCACTGCTGGAGCTTGGTGCATGTCCATGTGGCGGTTCGTCAATTCAGTCTAACCTGCACTTTATGTTTTTTTGCACTTTTATCGTTCTCCAAGGCAGAAATGTATTATCCTGCTTATGCGCAGGTACAATTTTAGGCAGTGTAGAACAGCCCTTTGGGGCATAAGCGGCGATATTTTTATCGCCCTATTAGCAAGCTGTCGCTAACAGGCGTTAGCGACAGCTTTTAGGCGTTAGCGGGCGGTTTTACCATCGCCTTGCATGTCAGCGATAATTATCGCTAATGACATGCAAGGTAGGCGTTCCCCACTAAAAGCGACTGAAAACAGTCGCTAACACAACTAACCCCTATTAGCAAGGCAGGCGATGCGATAAAATAATTCGCGCTAAGCGCGTTTATCGCTAGATTTTATCACCTGCTAGTGAGGATGACTTACCTGTTTAAAGTATAGGAGGTGGATTCTAATGCTGAATCCACCTTAGCGTTAATGCGAGAATATCGCTGGTTTCCCAGCGATATTCTCGCATTTTGTCGCTATCGCTGGAAATTTTATCGCTATGGAGATAAACCTTACTAATAGGGTGTTATCTCAGCGATAATTTCCAGCGATAGGCGGCGTTAAAAAAAAACGCGCTGAGCGCGGTTAGCGATAAATATCGCTATTCCTTGATAATATGCCCCTTTGTTTTATGCAACAGCTGGATAACCCATTGGTATGCCAGGCTACTGTATCTTATCTCTGGCAATGCCTGATATTTAGACATCGGCTGTCACACTGATATGACAAAATATATGACTTATATGACAATATTGAAGAAGGTGCCTGTGCTTCAGGAATTTGATGAATTATGTGTTCTTATGTTCACATTGGTTTTATCTAATGGTTTTTGTAACACGTTCTGTTTCCAGTGTCAGCCTAATGATGAAGGATAATATTGATTTTTTGAAGTTATAAGACCGGTGAAGTGTTTTACTGATTTTATTGCTCTTAGAACGTTTTTATTGCGCAAACTAAGGGCCTGATTACGATATCGGGCAGAAAGCCTCCGACCAGCTGTTGGAGGCTTTCCGCCCGACGTCGTAGGTTTCAGTATTTCTGCCATATTAGGATGACGGTGGTCGAAGTGAAACCTGCAGGGGGATTCCGATGCGCTTCCTCCCCTCAGAGTGTCAGAAGCCACCATAATCCCCTAATGATGGAGGAGCCAGGCTCGGCTCCGCCGTCTGGATTATGATGGCACTTTCCGACAGCCTTTTCATAACGGCCTTTCCGACATGGAAAGGCTGTCGTAAAGTGTCTTTGGGGGCACCTAGCAGGGCCCCCTTCCCACTGGCCCTCTGCGATGGGGCCTGGGGGGCACCTAACCATCCCTGCAGGGATGTTTGTAAACATCTATTTCCCAATGGCAGCTTGTGCTGCGGGCCTTTTCCACCCGCCACTCAAGCTGCCATTGGAAAAATCGATGTTTCTGACCGCCCATAGTGCGGTTCCATCCAAATCCGGCAGTCGGAACCGCCGAACTATGGTCAGTCGGTTCCAAACCGCAATGGTATTGTGTCCGCCCGACATCGTAATTAGGCACTAAGTGATTAGTCCAAGTTTGATTTACCGTGAACTTTTCCTAAATGTCCTTTTGGTATGTTCTTAAGATGAAGTGTTTTATTGTGAATCCTTTTGAAATGTTCCTTCAATTAATTTTTTAGGATGAATCGCCAAATAGCTGGCATACCAATAGGATTTGTGGATAGGTCTTAGAGGGGGTTGGGGTACATAATTGCATTGTTTGTCTGTTTGAAATATGCTTATTTATGTATATTTTTATATGTTTTTCTTATGCTATGGAAACAAAGCAAAATAAAGAGATTTGACTGACTGATGAGTCAGTTCTGAGATGCAGTGAGGCTGCGGTGCGAGGGCCTGCATCGTCGTTGAGGATTCCATCGGCGGGAATTGCGATGCGTTGTATGGCATTGAGGAGGTAGCGCACAGTTGGGGCGATGCGTCTGTTCCAAAGAGCTGCAAGGCTGCTATTAGAAGTCCGTAGTCGAGGCTGCCGTTGATGAGAGATGTGAGGGCTTGCACTCTGGATGCATCACGCAGCTTCAGTTCCGAAGGCATTGTGGGTTGTGGCAGTGATGCGGGTCTTTGCTATGGGTCCAATCCCTGCAGCAGTGGAGATGTGTCGGCTCTGCTCAGGGTTGCGCCGTGCAGCGGAAGAGATGTGTTGGTTCTGCTGGATCCACAGAGGCTTGTAAAGCACCTTAAGGCCACTCCAAGGGTCCAGGACTGGGGTGGCACCACTTGGCAGGGTAGACTCACAGATGGCAGAGTCCAGGTGCAGATGCAAGGTTGTTGCTGTCCTTCTCACCCAGGCAAGAGGGCTGCAGGCAGCAGGTCAGCACAACAAAGCAGGAGTCCAGCAGAGTGCAGACCAGCAGAGTGGCAGTACTTCAGCAGCACAGCAGTCTTTCTTCCTGGCAGAGTATCATACAATGTCAGCTAAAGAAAATGAGAACCTCAGAGATACCACATTGTCCATTCTTGCCAGATGGACACAGCCCTTAGCAGGAGAAGCCGAAGGAAAGCAGAGCAAGACCAGAACGTGGACAGAAGCACACAACCATGCAACTGTGGTCCAGATACTAGGACCACACCATCCTGCACCCTCAAGGCACACTGTGCCACAGACCTCACCAACCATGCCTGATGGCAGTGCTGCCTCAAGGCACGAGTCCTGCACCACCCAGAGAGAGTGGGACAGAACTAGAGCTCTCTACTCCCCACAAAAGAAGGTCCCAGAAGAGGGAACACCATGGAGTAGCAACTCCAAGAAGGTCCCTTAGGAGTGAATGGCAACATGTGGAATGATGCCACATTGACCCAGAGAAGAAGAGGGTTAGGCAGCGGGAAGACCCTCTAGGCAGAAGACCAGCCACACACACATCTAGCCACGGAGTTGGCGCTCCAAGAAGGTCCTGGGAATATGGGACACGCAATGCGTTGCAGGATGCCGAATAGCCCTGGAGAAGACAAGGAGAATTGGATCAGCAACTGTCCTGATCATCACCAAGCTAGGGCCAAACACCTGAGGCTGGTGGCTAGACTGCAGAGACAGATGCCCTGTTGGCCAGTCCCAAAGAAGGTGCATGCACCCAGAAGGAGAAGAGACTCAAGCAACTAGAAGTCTCACACCCATAGTCACGAAGACGGTGCATGCCACTGCAATGAGAAGTCTCAAATGCATCACTGGAAGGAAGGTGCATGCTGAAGCACCAAGGGGAACAAAAAAGAGGAAGTATAAGTGTGTTCTACCGGTTCACACTGAGAAACCTGATGACTGCTCAAACCAAGATGGAGAGAAAATCAAGTGTGGCCAGATTTGAAAGGCATGCCCAAGAAGACTCTGGAGCACATCTATTCACATGAACAAGCCACCGAGGTGAAACAAGGAGGCCATGGTGACAGCACAGCAGGAGAATCATGAGCAAGCCACAAGCATGCACAAACCGAGTCTCTGCCCCACACTTTCCAGCATAACCATCCAGACATTGTAACCAGCAGCTCAGCAACCCAGAGTATCCAGGCTGAAGGATATAGGAGCCTCCACAAAGAAAGAATGTAAGCACCTAGCTGCCATCACTCCAAGTTATTGATGACCCATGAAAGAATGCCCGCAACCATGAAGGCAAGTTGTCACCACTTGTCATACAGGTTCACATGACTGGCAAACCCCATCCTGCCAGCCCCTGTCTAGTGCATCATCACCACTATGCATGAAGCATCGAATTACCAGAGTGGAGTCCCACACTGTCATCAAACCACCAACCAAGAAGCGCCAATGACACTGTGAAGAATCAGTGGGTCAGCGACTATCTGCATCCTGATCCACGTGGTGAGAGCGAGTCTTGACCAGGACCCATCTACCCCTATGGTTGCATGAGCAACTCGGCAGTAACTCCTCGGCGGTCTTGCAGCGGCTCAGACATGGCTCACATGCAGCCCCAGCGCAGACCACATGCAGTCTCATGCCAACCCATCCAAGGGGTCTCCACAAGTACGAGAGATGGACTTGACACTGCTCCACTGACAGATTCCAGGAGGCAGTAAGACCTGGCATCAGAGACCGCAACAGATTTCCGACTGTCTTCAAGTAGCCAAGCAACATCACCAAAGTATGGCTCGTGATGGATGCTTTGTGGTGGACTCTGACAATGCTCCTGATGCATCATGTTTTTGAGTCATTGACACCAACCAGAAGTCTCCCTGAGTGTCAACAGAGTGGACCATCTCCAGACTATGGACATGATTCCATCTGGTATGTTGCCAGAAGGAACTGACATCTCTGAGCCAGTGTTTGTATCCTGAACCACTCAGGTTACATTATGAATGCGAGCAGAGATGTCCTGTCACAGCCAGCTTCATCAGTCCATGTGTTCGTTGCTGTCCTGCTGTTTGACTCTGGAGACTGATTGAGTACGTGGTGTCCTGTTTATTTTTGTTTTTTGTTTGCACAGGTTGGACTTTGGTTAGATTTTGGGGGAATGTAGTGTTCTGTTGGATACTCAGTAATGCAGCCTCTCCCCTGAGGCTGCCTTAACACCCATCCCACTCCCATCCACCACAAGCGTCACCAGCCAGAAGACCCGGACAATAAAAGGGGCCAGGCATGTGCCCTGGGCCAGTTCTACACACTTACTTCTAGTGTCTGTGTCCGTTATTTATTCAGCATGCGGCCCTAGGGCTCACAACTTTACATGGACGTTCATGGAAACAGGCCAAACTCCTTACCTGCGCATCTTCCCGTCAGTGTCCCTGGAAGGGGCCGCTTGAGCCCTGAGCTTCACTGGGGGGCATATTTACAATGCCCCTGTGGCACTTTTATGCAGCAGGAGAGTCTCTTTTGGGATGCTCCAAGGGCCCAGTGTGCCGGCCCATATTTACAAGGCTATGCAAAGCCTCCCTGCGCTGCTTTTCATGGCCTAGCAAAAATGGATTAAGGCAATGCCTTACTCTGCGTGTAAGCGGCGTTCCATGGGTGTTGCTGTGGTTGTTCTCATGCAACATCCATGGGTTTTGACACTGCCCCAGATTTACAACATAGCGTAAAGCTGGGGCAGAGTCAAAATTAATACCTTCCTAAAGCAGGCGTAACAAGAAGAAATGTTTACATTTCTTCTTGTTTTTTCCTCTTTCCATGTGTGCTGCATTCTACAGCACATGTAGAACGAGGAAAAAGCTTCCTTTGATTGTTTTTGTGCAGGAAGGTATCCCGTCCTGCACAAAAACAATCATGCCAACACAGACACCCTTGCACCATGGTGCAAGGGTGCCTGCTTTGGCGCTCGGCTAAACTTTGTGCACAGGCACTGGTATAAAGGACAGGAATGCGCCGCATCTTGTAGATACGGTGCATTCCTGCCCTTTGCTTTTGATGTAGGGCAGCTTAACTAGAAGACTTGAGGCGCTGCCCTATGCCAACATAATGTATATATGCCCCTAGGTTTGTGGAGTAGGACGTGCACAATCAGTAGTCCATGACCTAGTCATCTCCAGACTAGAATATGGGAGTGCCTCTCTCGCAAGCCTACCCAAAGTAAAGCTGGCTCCACTAAGGGCCACTTTGAACTCAGCCTCTAGGCTCATCACTGGATCCAGAAGGTCTGATCACATTAATCCACCTCTAAACTATTTAAAATGGCTCCCGTTTGAAGCAAGAATCTAGCTGAAGATAGCTTGCATGATTCACAAGGCCCTCCATCATAACACCCCCGTTTACTTGCCCCAAAAACTCGATCTAGCTGGCAGGACATGTCCTTAAGAAGCACCAACTCCCTGTTGCTCAAACCACAGAAGTTCAATAAAAAGAAAACGTACAACCGGTCATTCTCTGGTTTGGCACCAAGAATTTGAAACGCTTTGCCCCCTGAAACCAGGACAAACTGCTCTATTTCTACCTTCAAAAGAGAAGTAAAAACAGATTCCTTCAGGAGCGTCCTTACAGTCACTCAGCGTGTCTACCTGCTTATTAATTGGTCTACCCCGGACCACTGAATCTACTTTGACGATTGGTATACTGTATTTGTATCTGCATTTTTAGGGCTTCCTGTTTGTATGATCGGATCACTATGTACAGCGCCCCGATACCCTGATGGTTACGTTCGCACTATATAAAACTACGTAAATACATTAAAAAAAAATCATGACGCAATTCATACGCAATAAAGCAGTTCTGTTCGTGCGGGAAACCCCTCGAATTATGGGGCATATTATCAAGGAGATGCGATAATTATCGCAAATCGCGCTTAGCGCGATTTACTTTATCGCTGGATTACATCGCCATGTTAGCGACGTATTATCAACATTTTGCTAACAGGTGATGTAATTCCAGCGATAGAGGCCAATTATCAGGAATAGCGCGTGAAATCCAGCGATGATTTCACAGCGCTAAGGAGAATCTTGCTGATAGGGGAGTGTGGACCTAACCTGGGAATCCACCTCCCATTATCAGTATGCCTAAGTCAATTTAAAAGCAGGCGTTACATTCCTGCGATAACCGCGGTTAGCGCGGTTATTTTTATCGCTTCGCGGGTCTGCTGCATGGCTTGTAAATATCGCGAAGCCGTGTTAGCGAGGATTCCCATGTTGTTGTGCTCAGGAACGCCTACTTTGCATGTCATTAGCGATATTGAGCGCTGACATGCAAAGTCGCATGAAAACACGCGCTAACACTTGTTAGCGTGTCCTTGTGAATAGGGTGATAAAAAAATCGCCGCTTTTTCGGCGCTATGTGCCGAAAAAGCGGCGATGTTTCCCTTGATAATATGCCCCTATCTCTTTAGAAGATAGCGCCACATCGGGCATCCTGGTTGCATTGCGCGCGACTAGACTGTACTGTACCGTTGTCTGCTCAGCCTTGTGGGTTTTCAGTATAAAACACGAGCCAGTGTCAGAAAACTGACACAGCCACATACTAGCAGCCTCTCCATTGATTCCTAGGGACTAACCAGTGAGATCACTACTTCTGATTACTTTAAAGCGTGCACAGGCAGTGACGTCTATTGTAGAACTTCACAATGCAGCAGTAACAGATGATCTGCAATACGCTGTGATAGTGAGTTTATTATCGCAGGGTAGTATTAAAAACAGCCGACTCTGGAATCTTTTTAATTCAAGAAATATTTCCATGGAGCTTTCGCGGCACCAAGTGGTGAAAAAGAAAAGTGTCGCATCGTCTGAGACACAAATATTAATCGGTAAGAAATCGGGACAATAGGTGTGGCGTCATACCTGGAGCTATTATTCATACAATTCCGTCACACGGGAGCTATTGTTCATACCGTAGCTTCGGATTGTGAGCTGTTTTTCATAAATGACAGGTTCACACAGGGAACTACACTTTATACTATGACATCGTCCTGGAAGCTTTTTTTTATACAGAGTCGCCCCATTAGGTGTTCTTCATACAGATACAGTGACGTCATATTGGGATTATTCTTACAGTGACATCATACGGTACTATTTTATTATACAGTTACATCACACTTGGAACTGCTCTTTACAGAGAGGCACCCCACAGAGAGCTGCCCATCACACAGAGATATCTGGGGCTGTTCTTCTTACAGTGACATCACACTGGGACTGTTTTCATACATTGACATGATCACCCACTGGGTGCTGTTCTTCTCACAGTGGCGTCTCCCTAGAAGTTGTTCTTCATATAGTGACATCACACTGGGGACTGTTGTACATTCAGTGACATCACAATGGTAGGCGTTCTTAATACAGAGCCATCCCACTAGGTGATGTTCTTCATACGATTACGTCACATCGAGAGTTGTCAGGATGACATCACACGGTGCTGTTTTTTATACAGTGACATCATACTGGAAGCTGCTCTTCATACAGTGACACCACAGTTTAGACTGTTCTTCCCACAGTGACACCACACTGGAGACTGTTCTTCAGACAGTGACATCACACTGAGAACAGTTCTTCATACAATGACATCACACTGAGAACAGTTCTTCATACAATGACATCACACTGAGAACAGTTCTTCATACAATGACATCACACTGAGAACAGTTCTTCAGACAGTGACATCACATTGGAGACTGTTCTTCAGACAGTGACACCACACTGGAGACTGTTCTTCAGACAGTGACATCACACTGGGGACAGTTCTTTTGACAGTGACATCACATTGGAGACTGTTCTTCAGACAGTGACATCACACTGGGGACAGTTCTTTTGACAGTGACATCACATTGGAGACTGTTCTTCAGACAGTGACATCACACTGCGGACAGTTCTTCCTACAGTGACATCACACTGGGGACAGTTCTTCTGACAGTGACATCACATTGGAGACTGTTCTTCAGACAGTGACATCACACTGGGGACAGTTCTTCCTACAGTGACATCACACTGGGGACAGTTCTTCTGACAATGACATCACATTGGAGACTGTTCTTCAGACAGTGACATCACACTGAGAACAGTTCTTCATACAATGACATCACACTGGGGACAGTTCTTCTGACAGTGACATCACATTGGAGACTGTTCTTCAGACAGTGACATCACACTGAGAACAGTTCTTCATACAATGACATCACACTGGGGACAGTTCTTCTGACAGTGACATCACACTGGGGACAGTTCTTCCTACAGTGACATCACACTGGGGACAATTCTTCTGACAGTGACATCACATTGGAGACTGTTCTTCAGACAGTGACATCACACTGGGGACAGTTCTTCCTACAGTGACATCACACTGGGGACAGTTCTTCTGACAATGACATCACATTGGAGACTGTTCTTCAGACAGTGACATCACACTGAGAACAGTTCTTCATACAATGACATCACACTGGGGACAGTTCTTCTGACAGTGACATCACATTGGAGACTGTTCTTCAGACAGTGACATCACACTGAGAACAGTTCTTCTGACAGTGACACCACACTGGGGACAGTTCTTCTGACAGTGACATCACACTGGAGACTGTTCTTCAGACAGTGACATCACACTGGGGACAGTTCTTCTGACAGTGACATCACATTGGAGACTGTTCTTCAGACAGTGACATCACACTGAGAACAGTTCTTCATAAAATGACATCACACTGACATTTACTCTTCCTGTAGGGACATCACTTTGATGGTTGTTTTCTTTTCCTCATAGTCATGTAACATCAAAGAGATGCTTCCATATCTTTCAAGACAGACATAGCTTAAAAAGTCCACAATATAAGTACTCTCTTTCCACTGGCGGAGACCCTACTTTCCCCCCACCTCATGCTTTGCAGATACCAAAGCCTGCATAAGTCATCAAGGTCAGACAGGGTAATCCACGGCGGGTTTGTAGTAGTGGGGATGAAAACTTACAACTTGAGGCTGTTTTGATGGGAACAGTCTGCCCTTTACAAATGATAAAAACCAACAGTCTGCATCGGCCTGGATTACCTGGAGAGGTGATTAGAGGGACCACCGGGATCTCTAACTGAGAGAAGCTCAGGGTCCCTAGCAGTCATAGTACTCGACCCTCAACATAAAGTGGGGAGCACTTAAGCACCCTAGAATGTTTGTGTAGACATGGGCAAGGAGACTGACGCAAGAGAGGGGGTGTGGACTGAGGTTAAGTGCAGCGCATCACAATTATTTAAGACAGAGCAAAGTATGTAGGTCCAGCCAAGGCTGTGTGCAAACAACACAGTTACATAAATATACTCACAGAATAAAAAACACAATCAGATCAATGGAAAATAAACGAAACCAAATGTTACACAATAACAAACGCAATCATGAAGTTATGGTGCAATGAGTCAGTATACTCACTACGACAGTGGTAATCGAAAGTGAAAGTACTGGACACAAAAAGAGCACTTGTAAGCACAGTGGAATACTGAGCCCAGGCCACTGGTTAAACACTATGGGCATATTCTCTAGGACACATCGCCGATTTAGCGGCACCTTTCCGCCACGAAGGTGGCGATAGATTTATCGCCCTATTCACAAGCCTGCGCTAACAGCCGACATCACCAGTTTACCTGCTATAGCTGCCGCTAAAAACATCGCCAAGGCTGACAGCGACAACTAACGCTAATCATATGCAGAGTAGGCGTTCCCGTCCAAAAACTCACGATAACACCACTTCGCGATATTCTCAACGACCAGCCAGATCGGCGATGCGGGCCAAAAACAGGCGATAAGGCACATTAGCAGCAGGAACTTAAGACCTGCTTTTTTCTGGTCTTAAGTAGGACGAAAACCTGCAGTATAAAGGGAGCCCAGCCCAGAGCCACATCTGAAGACCAACAGATGCCATGGAGCTACTAATCATGCAGCTTGGAGACCCAAAAGGGCCACAACACCCAGCGCCACCACCCCCAGGACCACCCCCACCCCCAGGACCACCTCCCCGGACTGCCACCGAGGCAGCGCAGAACAAGACAACGGACTGAATCACAGGTTCCTCTTCTTCTTCTCCTTGCCCTTCTCCTTCACCGAGGTCCCTGGCTGGTCCTCGGGGGGGGGGGGGTTTGTGGGGTTCTGGTTGACCTCTGTAGTTGCTCCAGCTTCCTCCATGGTGCTTCTCAGTTGTTTGTTTTTTTTTGCAGCTTTTATGGTGATTTTCCCGCCTGATGTGGGAATAGCAAGCCTGGCGCTGATTATCGCTGATATTTTTATCGCTGTTGGGCCCATCGCAACTTTTTTCACGTTCGGGTTTCCTTTTTTATCGGCGTCACAGTAAGTTTAACGCGGACATTTGACGCGTTATCGGGATACTATTGCCTGTTGCCGGCGTGTTGAGAATACGCCGTTAACACGGCGTTGGTTTCCCGCGATAGACGCGTTATGTAAAATTGCGTTAACCTAGTTTGGCGATAATTATCGCCCGTTCTTGAGAATATGGCCCTATGTAATGCTTGTAAACAGTCCCAATTATGGTAAAGCTCTATTATTCACGAAACACATATGTATCTAAAAGGGAAAAGGCAATGAATCGTTGCAAAAGGTAGGAAACCAGAATACTAAGGTTCACAGACAGCTAATGGTCACGAAGCCTTATGAATACGGATGCCCAATACTGCACAGTTTTAACCAAAGCCCCCTGCAGAGTACTTAGTAAGGTACTAGCAATTCAGAAGGTATTGTATTCCCCTATGCAGGCAAAGGAGCCTTCTGAAGTCCTCTCGTGGACTTGTGTTCAAAATATGGAGAGGCCCAAGGATTACGCCTGCCTTCCAGTGTGGGTAAGGGCCCGGCTCCTTTTAGATGCTAAACTACATAGGGGCTATCATTGTATATAGGATCCTGTCTCTTTAAGGAATTTGGGTCTCGTGTTTTTGTAATCTAAATATGGAGACTGGCCCTTGTCCTTTAGTAACATGTAGTAAATATATTTTCCTCTTACTCTGATTCTTGTGTGGTGCTCTCCTTACTATCAGGGTACTGAGCCCTTCTGGTCAATTTCATGTTAAGTAAGGGAAGGCAGCCTTAAAATGCTTGTGGAGTCTCGAAGGATAAGCAGGGATCATCTCGTGAGAGCCGAGTCCCTGATGCTGACGGTGTCGAAAGTGCCTGAGAGTGGCCCTTAGAGGCTGTCCAGTCCAGGGGTACCTCCCAGAGACATTTGTGCTGGCTATAGGTGTTGAAATAGAATATCGAGTAGGAAATGTTGACTTACACAAATATCGAGTTGGAAATATCGTGATTCAGAAATATCAACAGCAAGAATATCGTGGTCAAGAATATCAAATTTAAGGTAAGAAATATCGTTTTTAAAAATATAGAAGTCATTAATATTGTTTGCAAAAATATAGTTGTTTAAAATATCGATTTTTTCATTAGTGTTATGTATTTTAGTTTATATTTTAAATGTATGTGATGTATGTTTTTTTGTATAAGTATTTTTTATGTTTTTTAATATATGTTACATTTTTAGTAGTTATCAATTTTATTTTAATTAAATTTTGCATTTTTTTGTTCCGTAGCGGGTTGTGGGTTTATAGGGGAATAGGGTGGGAAGTAATTTAATTACAATAAATTAATGATTATTTTTATTTATTAAATTTAGATTTATAGTGTTAATTGTGGGAAGTAACTTATTTGTAATTAATTATTAATTGGTTGTTAATTAATATTAGTTAATTGATAATTAATTATGGTAATTGTTTATTTGTTTTTAGGTGTGTGTTGTGGGGTTTATAGGGATAAAGGTTCGGAAGTAATTTATTTTGATTAATTAATAATCAGTTGTTCATTTATATTAATTAATTGACTGAAAATTAATTATGGAAATTGTGTAATTAATTTTAGGTGCGGGTTGTGGGGTTTATAGGGGTAAAGGATGGGAAGTAATTTACGTTTAATTAATTAATAATTAGTTGTTAATTTATATTAACTAATTAATTGATAATTAATTATGGAAATTATGTGATTTTTTTAGGTGTGGGTTGTGGGGCTTATGGGGTAAAGGGTGGGATGTCATTTATTTTTAATTCGTTAATAATTAGTTCTTAATTAATATTGATTAATTAATTAAGAATTAAATATGGAATTTGTGTAATTAATTTTAGGTGTGGGTCATGGGGTTTATAGGGGTAAAGTGTGGGAAGTAATTTATGTTTAATTAATTAATAATTGGTTGATCATTAATGTTAATTAATTAATTGATATTTAATTAGGGTAGTTTATATTTTTTTGTGTGTGGGTTTTACTTTTTTAGGGGTAAAGGGTGGGGAGTAAATTCATTTGACTTACTTTATAATTCGTTTTCATATACTATTAGTTTTTTAATTGAAAATAAGTTTTAATTGTGTAATTAATTTTTTACAGTTTAATTTTACCAGTGGTTTGTGGGAGTATAGGGGTAAAGTGTGGGAAGTTTATTGATTTTTATGAGTTTTTATTTGTTTTTTAATTAATAATATTTCTTTAATTGGTAATTAATTATGTTAATTATGTAAGTAAATTTCTTTATAAAATTTGATGTGGGTTGTGAATTGTGTGGTGGTATAGGGTAGGAAATAATAAAGTAAATTTATGTAATAATTAATGTTTTTGATTCTAAATAATTTCTAATTTAAAATATTTATTTGTTTGAAAATTATTTTTTATTATTTTTAATATAATATTTGTAGGTATTTGTCAAATGCATTTAAAATTATAATATGTTTCTTTTAATTTGTACTATTAAATATATTTGTATTTTAATTTTTAATATATTTATATATGTTTTTATTTATTTTGTTTTTTAAATATTTTTGTTGTTAATATTTTGTTTGTTTTTACTTTTGAACTGACTGGAGTGAGAATATTAATTGTTACCCCTTTGCAATCCAACATTTTCCCTACTGTTGCACTGATTGGTGTGGGAATAGTAAATTTTAACATGCCACTATCCAACATTTTCCCTACTGTTGCACTCACTGCAGTGGGAATAGTAAGTTTTACCCCTCCGCTATCCAACACTTTCCATACTGTTGCACTCACTGGAGTGGGAATAGTAAGTTTTATCCCTCCGCTATCCAGCACTTTCCCTACTGTTTTACTCACTGGAGTGGGAATAGTAAGTTTTACCCCTCCGCTATCTAACACTTTCCCTACTGTTGCACTCATTGGAGTGGGAATAGTAATTTTTACCCCTCTGCTATCCAACACTTTCCCTACTGTTACACTCTCTGGAGTGGGAAGAGTAAGTTTTACCCCTCTGCTATCCAACAATTTCTCTACTGTTGCACTCACTGGAGTGGGAATAGTAATTTTTACCTCTCTGCTATCCAACACTTTTCTTACTGTTGCACTCCGTAGTATTGGTGTTCGAAGCTCTCCTCCACCCGCAGGTTATACCTGCGCCTCATCCCTGGTGGTCCAGTGGACCTCTGACTCCTTTCTCTCGCTCCGCTTTCTGCCCCCTTCTGCTCCGTTTTCACCTTTCAGCTTTTTTCACCCTTTCACTCTCTATAGCACTTTTTTCCTGCTTTCTGCTCCGTTTCACCCTTTATTCTTCATCCGTGTACTCCTTATACCTTTTTTCCTTTTTTTTTTCACCCTTTTACTCTTTTTCCTCTATTGCATGCTTTTCCCCTGTTTTTCCCACCGCTGCTGCCCCTGCAGCCCCTCCCCCCAAGCGCGACCAGCCCGAGCCAGTTCCCCTCCCCACTTCCGCCTCCCAGCTGTCCATCCCTCCCCGACCCCTACTTAATGGCGGCCGCTGTGGGGACAGGCGAGCAAGACCACTGACTCACTGTCAGTGAAACTGCTCTCCCACCCTCGCAGCTCCACCATTAAGTGAGGCCTCTACGAGCCCTGCACTCCCGTAGTGTTGATGTTCGAGGCCCTCCTCCACCCGCAGGTTATACCTGCGCCTCATCCCTGGTGGTCCAGTGGACCTCTGACTCCTTTCTCTCGCTCCGCTTTCTGCCCCCTTCTGCTCCGTTTTCACCTTTCAGCTTTTTTCACCCTTTCACTCTCTATAGCACTTTTTTCCTGCTTTCTGCTCCGTTTCACCCTTTATTCTTCATCCTTGTACTCCTTATACCTTTTTTCCTTTTCTTTTTCACCCTTTTACTCTTTTTCCTCTATTGCCTGCTTTTCCCCGCCGCTGCTGCCCCCACGGCCCCTCGCCCCCAGCGCGACCAGCCCGAGCCAGTTCACCTCCTTGCTCCCGCCTCCCAGCTGTCCAGCCCTCCCGACCCCTACTTAATGGCGGCCGCTGCGGGGACAGGCGAGCAAGACCACTGACTCACTGTCAGTGAAACTGCTCTCCCACCCTCGCAGCTCCACCATTAAGTGAGGCCTCTCCGAGCCCTGCACTCCTGTAGTGTTGGTGTTCGAGGCCCTCCTCCACCCACAGGTTATACCTGCGCCTCATCCCTGGTGGTCCAGTGGACCTCTGACTCCTTTCTCTCTCTCCGCTTTCTGCCCCCTTCTGCTCCGTTTTCACCTTTCAGCTTTTTTCACCCTTTCACTCTCTATAGCACTTTTTTCCTGCTTTCTGCTCCGTTTCACCCTTTATTCTTCATCCTTGTACTCCTTATACCTTTTTTCCTTTTCTTTTTCACCCTTTTACTCTTTTTCCTCTATTGCCTGCTTTTCCCCGCCGCTGCTGCCCCCACGGCCCCTCGCCCCCAGCGCGACCAGCCCGAGCCAGTTCACCTCCTTGCTCCCGCCTCCCAGCTGTCCAGCCCTCCCCGACCCCTACTTAATGGCGGCCGCTGCGGGGACAGGCGAGCAAGACCACTGACTCACTGTCAGTGAAACTGCTCTCCCACCCTCGCAGCTCCACCATTAAGTGAGGCCTCTCCGAGCCCTGCACTCCTGTAGTGTTGGTGTTCGAGGCCCTCCTCCACCCACAGGTTATACCTGCGCCTCATCCCTGGTGGTCCAGTGGACCTCTGACTCCTTTCTCTCTCTCCGCTTTCTGCCCCCTTCTGCTCCGTTTTCACCTTTCAGCTTTTTTCACCCTTTCACTCTCTATAGCACTTTTTTCCTGCTTTCTGCTCCGTTTCACCCTTTATTCTTCATCCTTGTACTCCTTATACCTTTTTTCTTTTTCACCCTTTCACTCTTTTTCCTCTATTGCATGCTTTTCCCCCGTTTTTCCCGCCGCTGCTGCCCCCGCGGCCCCTCCCCCCCGGTGCGACTAGCCCGAGCCAGTTTCCCTCCCCGCTCCCGCCTCCCAGCTTTCCAGCCTTCCCAGACCCCTACTTAATGGCCGCCGTTGTGCGGCGGCGCTGCTGGCGCGCCAAAGGCGCGCCGAAGGAAAGCCCGTCCGCGACCCGACCGTGACCAGCGCCAGGAACCCTGGACCTCCGCACCGCCAACGATACAACCCAGCGGCACTCAACGCACTCAACCCAGGCCGCAACAACAACTGCAAGCTAGCATCACCAGCCGACACCCACGGACCCTTCAGCTGTCAGCGCTGCTGGCACACCTGCAGCGCCGCCAGGAACACGGACCCAGCACAACCCGTCCGCAAGAACACAACCAAACCGAAGACCCTGCAATGCATCCTCCTCAACGTCCGATCTCTCCACAAACACGCCACCGAAATCTGGGACCTCCTCGACAGCACCACCCCGGACGTAGCATTCTTCACCGAAACCTGGACCAACACCACCTCGGGACCGGACATCGCCATCACCATTCCCCAAGGATACAAGATCTCTCGGAAGGACCGCCCCACCCGCCCGGGAGGAGGAATCGCCATCGTCCACAAATCCACCCTCCGGCTGAGCACACTCTCCGACGAGCCAACAGACCTGATGGAACACCTACACTTCAAGATACAGGCCAGCCCTACCACCACCCTCCGAGGAACCCTCATCTACCGACCCCCTGAACCCCACGGACCTTTCACCAACTCCATCACGGATATCATCTCCCCGCAAGCCATCGCATCCACCAACTACACCCTGCTTAGAGACCTCAACTTCCACCTCGACAACCAACTAGACCCCAACACCACATCCCTCCTACAACCTCCACAACATTGGGTCCGCCAGATTGTGACCGAACCCACACACTCAGCAGGACACACCCTCGACCCCCTCTTCACAACAGGAAGCTCCATCACTTTCAGCCACACCACCGAACTCCCGTGGACAGACCACCGATGCGTCCACTTCACCTTCAGAACACCCACCATCCACAGACACCAGCACCTGCTCCTACAAAGAAACTGGACCAAAATCACCGATGACCAGCTCACCTCCTCACTCAGCAACTCCACCCCAACCACCGCGGAAGACGACGACCCCAACACCGCAGCCCGAACTCTGCACAGATGGATCTCCGACAGCACCAACACCATAGCCCCCCTCAAGAAGAACAACAGCACACACGCCAAAAAAGCCAGATGGTTTACCACCGAACTTTGAGAGTCCAGACGCAAATGCCACCGCCTCGAAAAGGCCTGGAGGAACTCCAAATCCACAGAAGCCCACAACAACTTCAGAGCCGCCACCAACGCCCACCACCAACTCATCAGAGAAACGAGGAAAAAAGCGATCGAAGACAGAATCTCCACACACGCGCACAACAGCAAAGAACTCTTCAGCATCATTAAGGAGTTCACCCAACCCACCAGCGAGTCTACTGACATTCCTCCCTCACAAGACCTCTGCAACCAACTCAGCACCTTCTTCCACCACAAAATCAAGAACATTTACGACAACTTCGACGAAGACAACCAACACACTGAACCCTCACCAGCCACCCCCGACACCCTGAAGCCAACGATTGACAACTGGACAGCCCTCACCACCGAAGACACACTGAAGACAATGAATTCAATCCACTCCGGGGCCCCGACGTACCCCTGCCCCACCACATCTTCAACGGAGCCGCCGACACCATCGCACCCATGCTCCGCCACACCATCAACCGCTCCCTGGCGAACGCCTCCTTCCCCGACGACTGGAAACACGCCGAGATCAACCCCCTCCTGAAGAAGCCCTCGGCGGACCCCACCGACCTCAAAAACTACAGACCCATCTCCCTGCTCCCGTTCCCAGCGAAAGTCATCGAGAAAGCCATCAACAGCCAACTTGCCACCTTCATCGAAGAGCACAACATTCTCGACCCCTCCCAATCCGGCTTCAGAAAAAACCACAGCAGAGAAACCGCCCTCCTCGCCGCAACAGACAACATCCCCTCCCTACTGGACAGAGGAGAAACAGTAGCCCTCATCCTCCTCGACCTCTCAGCGGCCTTCAACACAGTCTCCCACCGCACCCTAACACACAGACTCCATGACGCAGGGATCCGGGACAAGGCCCTCGACTGGATCCACTCCTTCCTCTCCAACAGAACGCAGAGGGTCAGACTCCCTCCTTTCCTTTCGGACCCTACACCAACCACCTGCGGAGTCCCTCAGGGGTCCTCCCTCAGCCCCATGCTCTTCAATGTCTACATGGCTCCGCTCGCCCCCATCGTCAGAACCCACGGACTCAACATTGTGTCATACGCAGACGACACCCAACTCATCCTCTCCCTATCCAACGAACCCAACACAGCCAAACACAACTTTCAAGAAGGCATGGAAGCTGTCGCCAAATGGATGAAAAGCAGCTGTCTACAACTCAACACCGACAAAACAGAAGTACTCATCATGGGCCCAAACCCCGATGCCTGGAACGACACCTGGTGGCCCCCCGCCCTCGGAAGCCCACCCACCCCCACGGACCACGCACGCAACCTTGGAATCATCCTGGACTCCGAGCTCAAAATGGACCGCCAGATCAACTCCGTTGCATCCTCCTGCTTCCACACCCTCCGCCTCCTACGCAAGACCTTCAAATGGATCGGGAATCTGCCCCTTTGCTACCGGTATTTAGAATGATGCATGTGCCCCTTAATCACTAGTTTTTCTCCATCTAATCACCCGTTTTACTTCTTCTAATCACACGTTTTTCTCCATCTATTCACTTGTTTTTCTCCATCTAATCACTCGTTTTTCTCCTTCTAGTCACTCGTTTTTCTTCATCTGATCACTTATTTTTCTCCAGCTAATCACACGTTTTTCTTCTAATCCCTCACTTTTTTCCATGTAACCACTTGATTTCTCCCTCTACTCAATTGGCTTTTCCTCCTTCTAATCACTCATTTTTCTCCATCTAATCACTCGTTTTTCTCCATCTAATCACTCATTTTTCCCCATCTAATCACTTGTTTTTTCAGTTTTATCTCCATTTAATTACTAGTTTTCCCACTGTAATATCAGCTTTCTCTACCTGCTTGTTTTGCCCCCCAGCACCTAGTTAAAGGAGTCGGCAGCATGGCCGCACAGCGTCTGCGCTACTGGTGCAAAGATGGCACACCAAAGGCAAACCCGTCTGCTCCCGTCCGCACCTGGACCATGTCCAGCACCAGGAACCCTGGCACTCCCACCACCCACAGCTACACCAGAACCGAGCTGATAGCCCTGAACCCCGGACCTCGAAACAACCACTACAGCCACGCCTCTTCACGCTCACCGGTAGGACCGCTCGCCTGCCACCACTGTCTCTTTTCCTGTGACTCCGTGGCACCCACACACGCACCCGCCACCACCATGACCGGGACAGGAACACTCCACTGCCTCCTGCTCAACGCCCAATCGCTCCACAAACATGCCACCGGGATCTGGGACACCATCTCCTCCCTCACCCCCGGCATTTTCATTCTGACCGAGACCTGGCTCAACCCGACATCCGCGCCCGACATCGCCACGCCCAATGGCTACAAAATACCACACGGTACCGCATCAACAGACACGGAGGTGGAATAGCCATCATCCACAAAGAGTCCACCCACTGCTGCCACAGATGAGAACACTCCGATCATGAAACACCTTAACTTCCAACTCAAAACAGATGGCAAAACAACCATCAGAGGCTCCCTCGCCTACAGACCTACAGGACCACGCCCCGACTTATGTGACGTTATCCCCTACTTCATTGCCTCACTGGCCATCAATACTGAAAACTTCATCTTCCTCAGAGACCTAAATTTTTACCTCGATGACCCCAATGACGCCAACACAGCCAACCTCCTCGACATCATGAACAACCTCGGCCTCACCCAAATAGTCATGGACCCCACTCATAATGCCGTACACACACTCTACCCCATTTCCACAGCCAGCAACAGAGTCAGTTACAGCCATGTCACCGAGCTCACCTGGACGGACCACTCAATTGTCCACTTCACCATCGCAGCAGCCCCCACCACCACCACCAAGCTGCAATTAAGGACTAGAATACATCAACCACCGCCTGAGCTTTCACCAACCCTCCAGACACCTCCATACACCTGCACTTCGCCTCCCCCGCCCTCACCCATACCCCTGCATCCGCCAAAGCAAGAGTGGTGGAAGCTCATTCTCTTTCCTGGCCGCAAAGTTCTGGAGCAGCCTCCCCCCTCCACCTCTGAACCTCACCCTCCGTTCAGGAATTCAGGAAGGAACTCCGATATGCCTCAGATGAGGAGTTTCCGACAGATCGATCATGAGCTACTAGTAGCTCGCAGCCTGTCTTAGAGTAGCTCGCTGCCTGTCACTCCATGTACGGAGAGGCCCAGAAGGGTGGAAGGGTGACTGCAGTAACAATATGAATCATTGGCTCTTCTTAAATAAATAAAATGTCACAGATGAAAAACCTTAAACAAACAATTAGTACATGCCTCACATCAGAGCACACTGTTTAAAAAACTTCACCTTGAAAAAATTTAGGGGCAGATTTACAAGCCCCTTGCGCCACCGGTGCGTCACTTTTTGTGGCGTACCCGTGGCGCATTTTACTGCTCCATATTTACAAGGACAGAAAAAGCCACCCTGCGTGACTTTTCCTGTCCTTGTAAAAATGGCCCCTTTACATGCAGCACTTTGCGTGAAAGGGGCGTTCCATGGGTGTTGCTGTGGGTGTTCCCACGCAACACCCATGGAACCAGACACATTTCCAGATTTACGAGGAATCGTACATCTGGAAATGGGTGTGAATGCTATGCCTCCCCAGGGGAGGCGTAGGGAGGCGCAACGAGGAGAAATGTATTCATTTCTCCTCGTTTTTTTTCCTGTTTCTATGAGGGCTGCATTCTGCAGCACACATAGAAAGAGGAAATCACCTCTAATGATTGTTTTTGTTCAGGAAGGGTTCCCTTCCTGCACATAAACAATCATTGAAACAATGCAGTTTTTCAACTTCTATGTGTGCTAATGCAGCACACACAGAAGTTGAAAAACGGCATTTCAGATTGTTTTTGTGCAGGAAGGGAACCCTTCCTGAACAAAAACAATCTCCCCACGACGCAGGCATCCTTGCACCATGGTGCAAGGGTGCCTGCGCCGGCGCATGGCAGCAGTTTGTGCGCCAGCGCAGGGGGAAGCCAGAGATGCAACATATTGTTGTAAATATGTCGCATCCCTGTGCTTTGAAAGTGACTCAGTGCGGCGCAGCCAAATGGCTTGCAGCACGCACTGAGTCACTTTCATTGTAAATCTGCCCCCATAGAATTCTAGATGACAAGTCTCAATCAGTGGTTTATTTTATTTTCAATGGCAGTAAAATATTTATACTGCGATTAATTTTTCGTGTTGGTTCTTTCTTTCTTTTTCTCTTTTTTTGTCTTTCTTGTTCCTTCTTTTTCTTTCATTGCTTTTCTGTTTCTTTCATTTTTTTCTTTTTCATTCTTTCTCTTTTTTCTCTTACCTATGCCTTTTCTTTCTTTTGCTTTCTTTTTCTTTCTTCATCTCTTTCATTTTTTCTGTAGTTTTTTCTTTCTCTTTCTTTCTGTGTTCCTTTACCTCTTTTATTCTTTCTCTCTTTTGCTTGCTCACACACTGGCTTTTTCTTCCTTTCCTTTTATCCTTTTTTTCTCCATCTCCCCTTTGTTCCTTTCTATTTCTTCTACTCTTTGCCCATTTTTTATTTACTCTTCTCCTCTTTGTTCCTTCTTTCCCTTTCCCTTTCTACTCTATTTTGCTTATTTTTATATTCATTATATTCATTTACTTCTTTGTTCCTGGGATCATTTTCTTCTCTTCGTCTTTTTTCCCTTTCTTTCTCTCCTTAATTCCATTGTTCCTTCTTTGTTTCATTCCTTTCTTTCAACTATTCCATCTTTGCTTTCTTTCACTTTCCTTCATTTCGCTCTTTCCTATCTCTGCTTTCTTAATTCCTTCTTCACCTTTCATCTTTTCTTCATCTCCTTCCCTTTCTCTCTCTCTTTGTGTCCCTCTATTCTTCCTCCCTCCCTTCATTCGTTCTTTTCATTTCTAGCTTCCTTTTTGATAATTTCCTCTTTTTATCACATTCCTCAAGTTATTTCTCTTTCGTTCTTGCTCTCCTTTCATTCACTCTCTTTTCTCTTTTTAACTTTCTCACTCTTTTTTGTTTCTTTAGAGGTACTTAACTTCCTAAAACAATCTCTTCATTCATTAATTTGTGTTTCATCTTTACCTTAGCGGTGTGGGATTGGTGATGGCTGTAGAGGTATGTTTACTTGTAGAGCACTATGAAGTGTGCATGTAGCTATTCTTAATCTTTAATCGTTAAGGTAGTTCCAGTTTCTGGACATCAATGAATGGATGTTAGGGCAATTAGACAGAAAATGGAAGTCTTTTGGGTCCTAGCTCTCAAAATGAGGATAGTGTCATCACACATGTTGCATGACTAAGAGACAACAAAACCATTGAGACACCTCTACAGATGATTCACAAAGTAGAATAAATTGGCAACACTGGTTCTTATGGATCACATAGCTCCACAATCTTTCTCCAACAGCTCTTCTGCCATTAATGTGTGTGCTTACTGCATGAGGACTGGGTGCTCTAGGGGTAGTGTTTAAGTGGGTTTATTCTTTTGTGCGATTATCGAATCCATATCCCAGGCAGTAGCTCAGGCCGCTTTCATAGATCATAATTAGCTCTCAGTATTGAAAATATGATACTGCAAGAATTCCTGTGTTCTTCATTGTATCTCTGTACTGGCCTGACTCCTGGCCCACTGCACCAAGTGCATATGCAATGAACGTGAATTTGGTATACTTGCTTTAGTTGCAGCTTACAAATAGGATATGAGTGTTACCACAATGAACTTATTTCCTTGGTCTGAGGGTCGTTCTTCAATAATTGCAGTTTGCACAGTAGTAAGTATTTTCTCTATCAGAGCAAATCACCATTCCACTGCTGTGTACAAATGTGATTTGCAGGCAATATGTACAGTCTGGTACCACAATCGAAAAACTCCACAAGGTTAAACTTACAATGAAATATCGGATTGCGGGGCTGCGCCAAATTTGGCAGAGCCGTGCTCCGACATTTACAAAACGCAGGGATGCGCAGTATTTACCACAATATGGCGCACCCCCCCCTTGTTTTGCCTAGCGCTGGCGATAAAATTAGCTGCTTAGCGCCAACGCAGGCACCCTTGCACTATGCATTGCGGGAAATTATTGTTTATGTGCAGGAAGGTGTCCCTTCCTTCACATAAACAGTCTTTAAAGGTGATTTGTTACTTCTATGTGTGCTGCATAGCAAATCGTCATTATTTACTGATTGTTTATGTGCAGGAAGGGACACCATCCTGCATATAAACAATCATTCATGTCATTTAGCTTTTTCTATGTGTGCTGCAGAATGTACCACACATAGAAAAAGCAAAAACAAGGAGAAATAAAAGTATTTCTCCTCGTTTTGACATTCAAACGCCTGCTCTTGCATGGCGTTAGTTTTTGTCGCTGCCTCAGATTTACACATCCTTGTAAATCTGGTGCAGGGTCAAAAAGCAATGGGTGATGAGGTGGAATGCCCACAGCAACACCCATTGCACGCCCCTTTTACACAGATATCTGCATGAAAGGGTACAATATTTACAAACTGGCGTTGAGCCATAAAAAGTGGCTTAACACCACTAAATATGGAGCAGAGCATTGCGCCACTGATCATCGGAAAACGGGACGTTCCTGTGGTGCAATCCCCTTGTAAAATGTCCCTTAGTTAGGCCTTTAATGTTGGTTAATTTGTTCTTTGGTTGTATACATTGCTACAGCCAACACATGTTTTATCCCAGCGGGCTTTCTCAAGGCTGAAATTGGATTCATAGAAAGGTATTACATGAAGAAAAAACATTTATCTCAAACTTACTCAAGATGCTTTGTAATCTAATGGAATACTGTGGACATTTTTATAACCGTAAATGAATAAGAGTCTCCAGGGCTTCCAAACAGTTAGCGTGAGATGTAAATGTAATTGTTAATATTAAAGGAATAGGAAGAAATACTTTATAATAAAATGTCCATTGTGTTTCACACTGTGTAGGTACATGTGATATCAAATAAATTAAGAGGCCATATCCTCAAGCTCTCAAGTTAGATTTGAATGTGGGTGACTGTGTGTACCATGCTTCAATAGTGGAATGATGTAATTAGGTGTAGGAATTTAGGGGCTTATTTATGAGAGCCCTGTGTCACTTTTGCACCACGTAAAGTGATACATGTGTGACGCAGGGCTCTGATAAAGATTTATGAAACCACGCAAAGACATCCTGCGTGGCTTTTAGTGGGGGTCATAAATTATGAGTAGGGCGACACAGAGCAAATCGCTGTGCTGCCTTCCTCTGCGCCCGGAAGGCGTTCCATGGGCGTTTCGGTGGGTTTTCTCATGCAATACCCATGTAATTTGACACTGCCCCAGATTAAAAAAGTTATGTAAACCTGGGGAAGCATCAAATCCGAAAGCCACGCAAGGTGAGGCGTAACGAGGAGAAATATGTTTATTTCTCCTTGTTTTTCTTCTTTCCATATGTGCGGCATTCTGCAGCACACTAGAAAGAGGAAAACACCTCGCAGGATTGTTTTTGTGCCGAAAGGTGCCCCTTCCTGCACAAAAACAATCCTGCCTGCAACAGAGGCACCCTTACAACATGGTGCAAGGGTGTCTACATTGGTGCTAGGCTGCCAAAACGGCCCCAGCGCAGGCAGAAAGGATAGGAATGCACTGTATTGCTTAAACACGGTGCATTCTTGCCCTTTCACTTTGGCATAGGGCAGCGCAGCAAGGTGCCTTGCTACGCTGCCCTATGCCAAAAAGCCATAAATGAGTCCCTCGGTATAGTGCACAATGATGTGATAAGTATTTAAAAATATAGGGTTATGTTAATTAGAGGCCATTTTGGAGGAAAAATAACTTACCTCATATGAGGAAGTTCATGGTCACATTTAATGGTGACATCCATTAATTATTACTTGAAATGTTTCAATCGAGAAACACTACTATCATTCAAACAAATAACTCTATAATAGGACAAGAGGGACTTAGACAAAAATATATTAGGTGGGAAAGGCTCAAACAAAGGAATTGTCCTGTTGGTCGGATGCTAATATTCTAAAAAAAGAAAATACATTAAAAACAAAAAAATACCTAGGGGATTTAGGATAGTCCTCCTATGTCCCTCTTTTGACGATTTAGAAGAAGACCTTCTCAGGAAATGGGCACAATTACTAAACAGCTCTTCTTTGGGTGTGGTGCCAGTGCCAGTTGAAGAGTAAACATGATAGTCTTTTATTGGAAATCTGTAAACTAGAAAATAAGATTAAGGAATTTAATTTCCTTAATTTGCCTGAAGAAACCACAAAAATGAGACAACACTAGAATAGGCTCTAATCAAGCATCAAATTTACATTAAGGATAAAAAGATGTGCAAGCTAAAAAGAGATGAAAATGACTATAAGAATGGGTGAATCTTCACCTACGCTTGAAGATTTAACAATATAAAGACAACCATTCCCTCAAGGGGACTGAAACTTACAAACACTACTTTGGAAATGTCCACTAGTGAGTCAGACATGCCTATTGCAGCACACATAGGAAGAGCTAAATGCCATTATTTATTGTTTATGTGCTGGCACTAGGCAGTTTTTTTAGCACCAGCGCTACGGGAAGCACAGGGGTGCGCCGTATTCTTGTGAGTATGGTGCCGCCGTACATTTTAAAAATGTTGGAGCGTGGCGCTGCCAAATTTGGCACAGCTGCGCGCTCTGACATTTTTTGTAAATATGCCCCATAGATACAAACACTAAAGGAGTTTTTATAATTAACTTGTCCAGCTATATGCATGAAATAAATGTATGTATGTAAATGATAGAAGATAGAAGGCAAGTTGGTAAAAGGTCTTGGTTTTGTCTTAGTTATGACGGTAATTTTATCCAGATCGACCTTGATTTATTCAAATATATACTTAAAATCAAATTGAAAAATATTTCCATCATCAACCATCACAATCCTCAACTTTGTCGAATAACTTGGGCGAATGTAACAGATCTATTAAAGCTATACAAGGCTTGCAATTATTGATGAAAATTGAAGCATATGACTTTTCTGCACCATCCAGCTCGGATTTATCAGCAGAATTAGACATCATACATAATCTCAACATAGGTAGTGGTTTAAGACCGAAATCCACTTTTATAACTTTTCTGCCACCAGACGATTCTATTGATGTTTTTTGCGAACTTGTAATTAGAGATTTCTATAAACTAGGGGGCATATTAGCAAGACCGGCGATAAAATTATCGCCGTTTTAGCGGCAGGAAACTGCCGCTAAAACGGCGATAATGGGCTTGCTAATATGCGTTATAGAATTCAATAGAAGCCCAGGTTAGATGTGCAGGACATCTAACCTGGGCTTCTATTGGAATTCCATAACGCATATTAGCAAGCCCATTATCGCCGTTTTAGCGGCAGTTTCCTGCCGCTAAAACGGCGATAATTTTATCGCCGGTCTTGCTAATATGCCCCTAGATTTCTATAAACTATAGTAAGAATATCGCTCATCTCACTTATATCTCTAAAGAAATCTTATTTATCTACTATCATTTAGGTTATATCCTTCCTGTTCTCCATCTTTTTGAAAACATTTTTCTTTCTTTTTGAATCTACAGTTTTGTACTTTCAGCTTGAGATCATTGCGGTTCTGGCTTCCTTTCTTTTGCGAGATTTTCATTCTCTATCCCAGTTTTTAATTGTGGACTTTGCAGTTTCAACCCCAAGGTATCTCTCCCATGGAGGCATAAACTTGAGATAATATTTTTGGTAGCTCCACTTCTTTCTGATATTTTGGGTTTGCAGCAAATTTCTGTTGAATGGCCAATAGTGCTGCATCGCTTTTAATAATACGGAGAACAAACTTGGCTACTGTAGCTATGTTACCTCTCACCTTCATTACAACATTTACTGCAGGTTAAGCTCCATGGGGCAGATTTACAAAAAACTGACGCATCTGTAGAGATGCGTCAGTTTCCCTGCGCCAGACTGCGATACCCTTGTGCCTCCATGGATGCGCCTTAGTTACAATACAGTGCACCATGGCGCAAGGATTAACAGATGTGTCAGAAGTTCTGACGCATCTGTTGGCCCAAAAGTCATGCATTGCTGGAGTCGTGTCGCAAGCACGACACAACTCCAGCAATGCATGCGGAGGCCTATACTTATTGTGCTGCATCACTCCTTACACCTGCTTCAAGCAGGCACATGGTTTTGACGCAGTGGCGTCCTAGAAGTGGCGCAGTGAAATTTTGTAGATTTCACTGCGTCACTTTTATGAGGCTTGCCTGCGTGGGAACGCCCACCCTGCATACATTATACCTGATGCAGGTATAACGAGAATGACCACTAACGTAAGCAGCTGTTGATCGTGCCACTTGTGCTATTATGTAAATTTCACAAAACCCTTATTCACGATATAGGCTAATCCTTTGTGTCTGTTAAGTGCTTAACAAACCCAGCAGTTATGTTATGTTAATAGGTTTGTAGAGCGCATGAATGCCATAATGGTGTCTTGGTGCTAGTGTCAGATAATATATCTTGCATGAAGGCAGAATGATTGGGATTTATACAGCTGAGCAGGAATCCAGGTTTTTAGCAGTTTCCTAAAGATTAGGACATTAGGTTGCATACGAAGATGGTCGGCATGGAGTTCCACCATTTGGATGTAACATGGGAGAAGCTTCTTCCTCCCCTGTGTGCTTTTTTGATTATAGGAGTTCTTATTAATCTAGCTGTATTGGACCGCAGGGTGCGTGAGGGTGAATATCACTTAAAAGTTTCTTGAAAGAAAAGAGGACCAACCTGGTGCAAGGCTTTGTGAATCCAGCATAGGACTCTAAACTTAATTCATGCCCTTATTAGTATCCAGTGCAGGTCTCTTAGAGTTTGGGAAACTGAACAAACCTAGACATTTCTGAAAACTATTTTTCTTACCCACAATGACCTGCAAACATCAAACTTCAAAGACAAATTGCACATTTCCCTTTCATTCCTGTGACTTAAAGTTCTAGAATCTAAAAGGGATCCACAAAATTCCAACTTCCCATCAATCTCCCACATGTGCTGATAAAAACACTACGCCACTTGGGTGGCTGGGCCCAGTACCCAAGACAGGAATGATAAGGGAAAAATGAAAGGAAAATCTAAAAGAATACTTTTATATGGAAACATAATTAAATACTAATTCCTATATGTAGAAATGTCATGAGGAGAGTGAATATTCAGAGAATTCTCTTAACTTGGTCAATGAGGACAAAAAATTACGAAATGATAACATCAAAAACATAAATGAAATATTTTAGACCACTACAAGAGTATTAATCAGACAGTTAATAGCTCACATTTGGACTCCTTTATGAAATCCATATTAATTCCAAGGCTCTCTTTAGAAGTTGCTTTCCAAGTAGTGACCCCATTTCAGCAATATGAAATACTAGAGGTGATTCAGAATATGTCTAATTGGAAAGCATATGAAATAACAGATGCCCGATTACCATAGTACATTCCCCACACACAGCCCTAGCCATCAGAGCCTATGTTTAGTGTCGCCAAAGACTTCGGCCATCTTATAAATGCCCAAAGTGGGTTAGGTTAGCCCCGGGTGCCTTTACCCCATTGGTTAGGGCATCCCCAGGGTCATTCCCACCCCTCCAGGCACCCACTTTAAACCCTCCTGGACTTGAGGAAAATCAGAAGAGGACTGAACCTGCAGTTTGACATCTGAGAAGATCCTAGTATTCTGGACCCACTTTTCCTCTTTTTTCCAGGACAAAGATGTGACCTCCAAGGTCATAAGGCTGACCTCTTGTTACAACTACAGGGACACAGCAAGCTACTAGAAGTTTTTTCCTGCAACTGCCCGATGACCTGTGGCAACTGGACCTGGACTTGACCCTGCTGTTGGCCTCTGCCTGCCAGCCAGAGAGCCTCGAAGTGCCTCCCCTGAGGCCCTGGTGGTGGTGCTTTAGAAGGGTATTCCTGTGGTGTATTGGGACTAAAGTCAGAAAGTAAAATCTTTGACGAGGATGAACCCGGTTAGTTTATCAAATCTCCATTACAACACAGCAAGTGTCAAATTGCGCCTAGGTCCTGTTCTATTGCGACCATTGCCTATCATTGGCACTTTGAGCTTCTTATCGCTATTTGTACTTAAAACAAATTGGATTTTTGTAATTTTGTTATTGCATTTTTATTTATTTTTCAAATTTGTTTTAGGATTTTTATTGTTTTGCATTTCGACTTTATAAGTGTTTTAGTACTTCATAAATACTTTTGGCTCATTGCCTTTAATTTAACCCTTTCTGATCTGTTCCATAGTTACCAGAGCTTTGAGCTCAGGTTTATTTAGTGACTCTAGTGGTTTACCGTTTACCGTGACAAGCATTGTGATTTTTAGGTCGAGGAAGACCTGAAGTATTCAGTAAATTGAGGTAGCTCCCGCCTGCTGCTTACTATTTGTTCAGGGCAGTGTCGGTCTTCTTTGCTGCTGTGTAATTGGTTTAGGCAGCCAACATCACTTCAGTTTTTTTCCCGTGCAGCATCGACCAAGTACAGGTTTGTTACGTCTATACAGCGTAACTGTTATTTTGAGAACACTTTTTTGTGTTTATTGCATTGCTTCATGCTTGTGGCAGTGCTCGATGCACGTCTGTGTCGTCCTCCCCACCCTCATCCCCCTCGCACCGCCACCCGCCCTCTGTGTGCCACCCCGAGTGCCACCCGCCCCTTCTTATTTTTATCTTTTTTTAGTCCGCTTTCTGCACGCCGCTCTCTAGGTCCTAGTTGTTTATTGCATTGCTTCATGCTTGTTTCTTTTTATTCACGTTGTTTTTTTACAATGGCGGCACCCATTGCTTTTGCTTTCAACATCGTAAGCTAAAGCGCAGGGTGCCGCAATTGCTTTAAAAGTAAAGAAATAGTTTACTTGTGTAGCAATCGCGGCACCCGCGCTTTAGCTTAAGATGTTCAAAGATAAAGCGTGTGTGCCGCGTTTGTAACAAAAGTAAACAAGTGTGCGGCCGCCTTTTTTCTATTTGCTTACTTCTGTTTACAATTGCGGCACCACCGTTTTAGCTTTGAACATTTTAAATTCGGGAGTGTAACCGCAGCCTCTCTATGTTGTGTGTAAATGCCGTTACCTGTCTGTGCCTCTAAAACAATAGGGCGTAAACATATAATGGGGCATATTATCAAGGGCAATATCGCCACTTTTGCGGCAATTTGTGCCGAAAAAGCGGTGATATTTTTATCGCCCTATTAACAAGCCTGCGCTAACAGGCGTTAGCGCAGGATTACAGGCGTTAGCTGTCGGTTTTTTTCCACTTTGCATGTCAGCGATATATATCGCTAATGACATGCAAAGTAGGCGTTCCTGACTAACACGTCATGGAAACCCTCGCAGACACAACTTCGCTCTATTATCAACGCGGCGATTAAAAAAGCCGCGCTAACCGCGGTTATCGCAGGTATTGAACGTCTGCTTTTGAATCGATTTAGCTATACTGATAATGGGAGGTGAATTGACTGGTTAGGTCCACACTCCCCTATCAGCAAGCTTCTCCATAGCGCTGTGAAATCATCGCTAGATTTCACGCGCTATTTCTGTTTCTCGCCATGTATCGCTGGAATTACATCGCCTGTTAGCAAAGCGTTGATAATACGCCGCTAAGACGGCGATGTAATTCAGCGATAGACGGCGATAAACAGAAACGCGCTAAGTGTGCTTAGCGATGTTTATCTCAAGCATATTGCAAGTTAACTCACTGGGTGGTAAGTGAGTCACAACAGAAGGGCACGAAACAAGGTCAGTGGGAACCGGAAGTTTTAACCTTTGCTGTCTTAAAATGAAGTCACCCCGTGTATGCGTCGTAAAACCGCGCGCTTTATATTCTGTTGTCTGGACACTGAACATAGAACTTGCGTGAAATAAACGTTGTTTTATTGATCACTTAACGTGCCATTGTCAGGTTTTTGTCCCAAAATATTCTCCTTTTTCTGTGAAATTGATTCCAGGTGGAAGTTCCGTAGCATGTTTTCTGATGACTATAAGAAGCATGAAAATATGTCTTGATATTTCTTTGTAGCTATTGAAAATTCAATCATGGCACGCGCGCTCCCGAGTATCATACAGGAAATAAGTGTACTCAACACAGTGGCAACTCGAATGCGGAGACGCTGCATCAAGTTGATAAACGTCACGGGAAAGGAGTTAAAACAAGTATTTGCAGTACAATAGGTCTCTCAATTGCGATATTTTGACCTATTGGCATTGTAAATGACAATGCCATTTATTTATGTGTTTAAAAACACCTGCAATAATAAAAGGCATTGTCATTTACAAAACTAATAGGTCAGAGTTTCTAAATGCGAGACCTGTTGCATTGCAAGTGCTTGTTATCTGAGGTGGGTACTTACCCCCTCAACTAATACCCCGATTTCCTACATAGACTATATAATATTACATAAATTGTTGGTAGGCAGAATAAATAAAATTGGAGAGTTCATTTATTACTAAATTGAATGCTAATATCAATAACTCGATTGATGCAATTGATATTTTATGCGTAGGATAACACCTGCAGTAAAGTAGCCATACTTTTGGATGCAGAAAAAACATTTGACTGTGTGATCGGAAGAGCCTATTATTGATATTAAGTCCATTTGATTTTCCTTCCCAGCTCTCAAGGGCAATACAGAATTTGTATAAAGAAGCCGAAGCAAATATTATACTCAACTCAGAGGTCGTAGGATCCTTATAGGTTACTTAGGTTGTAAGATACAGCTGACCTGTGTTCCTGTCTTGTTTGCTTTTAGCCTCTAGCAGCAGCCATTTGGGAGGATAAAAATTCCCCACTTCAGAATATAGCTAAATTGAAGCTCTACGTGGAGGCTGTGATCTAATTTTTAAAACCTGATTGGGCTGATCTTAATAATGCATTTCATTTTTCAACACTTACCAAGAATTGGGTAGATACAAATCAATCATCTCAACTCAAAACCAATACTTTAATTTTTAACACCTTCCCAGAAGTCCTTCTTGAAGAATTGGTATATGTCTCTTTAGAATTAGCAGATTTATAGTATTTAAACTATGAGCCCCTCCTGGAAAAAAGTCAAATCTTCATTTCCGCTCTCTTCCATTATCATTCATCGGACAAGTAGCTTTAATTAAAGTGTCAACTGTACCCTTGTTAACTTTGTCTTTATAGGCGTTCCTTGCATGTTATAGGTAAATGTTTTAAGAAGTAGAAATAATGTTCTACCAATTTGTTTTGTAATAAAGTCCGAGTTTGGCATTAAGCACTTTACATTCATTCGTTTCTGATGGTGGTTCAGCTTTGCCTAATATGAAACCTTTTTATTTTTCTGCTTTTGTTGCTTATTGTTGGAGATTTAAAAATTTGCATTCTTCTCTTAAGCACTATCACAATAATCTCTTGCGAGATATGCTTAGGGAAACCAAAGTGAATACTACTTCGAATAAAGCCAAATCACACAGAAAAGTCAGTTATAAGGAAAAGACCACGGGGCATATTCTCAAGGAGCTATCGCCGAGTTATCGGCACTATATCGCAGCCAAAGTCGCGATAAATTTATCGCCCCATTCACAAGCTGGTGCTAACAGCCGATAACACCAGTTAACTTGCGAAAGCATCCGCAAAAAACATCGCCACAGATGACCCCGGCAACTATCGCTAATGAGATGCAGAGTAGGCGTTCCCGAGCAAAAATCCGCGACAACACCATACCTCAACATTCTGAACCACCAGCCACATCGGCGATAAGACCACAAAACAGGCGATAAGGCGCGTTAGCAGCAGGAAATTAACATCTGCTCTGACCTGGTGTAAAGTCGGACGACAACCTGCACCATCAAAGGGAGCCCAGTCCAGAGCCACACATGAAGAACAACAGATGCCATGGAGCAACTCATCATGCATCTCGGAGCCCCGAGAGGGCAACAACAACCACCGCCACCACCCCCAGGACCGCACCCCCTGGACCCACCTGCCCCCCCCCCCCCGGGACCACCACAGAGGCAGCGCAGACAAAGACAGCGGACCTTCAGGAAATGCACCAGCCCCACAGACCTAACACCAGACAATGTCAATGCCCACTACAGGCTCAAAAGGACAACCATCCTCCGCATCCTGAACATCATTGCCCACAGGCTGACGGTACCAACACAGCGGACAACCAACATCCCTCCGCAGACAAAGCTGCTGGCTGTGCTGCACCTGTTGGCCTCTGGTATCCTCCCAACCAACAACCACCCGAGTCGGAGGAGTCTCACAGCCAGCCCCATCCAAGTTCCTCACACCTGTCCTGGATGCCATCACCAGCCAGGTACCCCAGTACCTATACGTCCCCCACAATGCGCAGGAACAGCTGGAGACCAAGCAAGGACTATACGCCATAGCTGGATTCCCGCACGTGTTGGGGGCAATCGACTGCACACATGTCCTACTTGTGCCCACTGCCGACACCGCACACAATTACCGCAACAGAAAGCACACATATTCCATCAACGTGCAGGCAATAGTGGACCACAGGGGACTCTTCACCAATGTCGTAGCCAACTACCCAGGCAGTGTGCATGATCCCTTCATCTTCCGACAGTCCAACATCAAACAGCGCTTCCAGGATGGCACCTATGGGAATGCACTGCTCGTTGGCAAGTACCAAATGAACACACCACACACCTCAACTCCACAATCATGCAACTCACAACTCTGGCACTGCACACGTCACAAAATCACATACAACATGCCAAACAACATGCCCACCCACCAGACACGACAGCACAACTTACTGTGGCAACCTTGGTTAGCCATGTACATGAGCCATCAATGGCATGGCACCTCAGCCACACAATACCGGAATGTGGGGAGAGGTGGGAACCAGGCATGTGCGAAGGAGGCAAGTGACCCATGAATGAGTATGTACACAAAGCCAAGTGTGGCGGAGATGTGCTGGACAGACTGCAGTATGCAGACCACAGACATATCCATGTCTACATGCACTGCTGGTGTTTGGAGTGTAGTGGACAGTGGACGCAACCATGTCACCCCAGCCAGTGGGGAAGACCGCGGAAATGTAGCTTGTGACGTCCCCCCCTGTAAGCGTGTGCGGAGTGGGCTGGCCCGGCGTATGCCAGGCCAGCGTAGGGGTGTGAATAAAAAGCACATAGCTCTGGGCGTGGTTCTCTTCCGAATGCCCAATGTGTCTGCCAGGGCGGCGCCTCCCACCCCACCACGAGGCCGACGCCTTCGCCGTGAGCGGTGTGGCCTGCGATCCTGTGCGCCTGCTGCACCCCGGGCCGCTGGTCCCCGAACCCGTCATGCCCGCCCCTGCGCAGCCAGGCCTCACTGCTCACCTGCCGACACCGGCGTGTGTCAAAGAGGGCCCACCACGTGCCGGCGCAAGCTCCAAGCCCGAAGCCCGTGACCTTCGCAGCCTCCTCAGACCATCACGGCCTCCGCGACACAGGCCCGCTTTACTCCTTTTTCATTGACGTACTCCACCGCTGCCTCGGGCCTACACTACGGTCAAGTAGGTCACACATTTGGAACTGAGTCTTGATTATGCAACGCAAAGTACACACTTTATAGCAGCGTTTATATCACTGTACTCCCTTCGAAGTGGTGCCACCAACTCTGTGCATAGCATTCGAACTACACCTGTCTGTGGTCCCTTGCTGACTACTGCCTTCGGCCTACACTGCGGTCGAGTAGGTCACACATGTGGAACTGAGTCTTGATTTCTGCATGGCGGAGTTCATATCATTGTACGCAAGGAGACGAGTAAGAGGAAGACGCGGTTCAGTCTGGAGGCGAAAAGGATCATCGTTACGGAGGTGAGCGGACACTGCCGACAACAGCTCTGGTGTCACTAACTCTGTGCATCGCGGGCCAACGACACGTGGCTGTGGGCCCCTGCTGACCGCTGCCTCGGGCCTACACTGCGGTCAAGTAGGTCACACATTTGGAACTGAGTCTTGATTACACAATGGCCGAGTACACACATCAATGCAGAGTTTATATCACTATACTCCCTTCGATGTGGTGACTCAAAGTATGTGCATGGCATCCCAACCACACGTGTCTGTGGGCCCTAGATGACTACGCCTTCGGCCTACACTGCGGTCGAGTAGGTCACACATTGGGAATTCAGTCATGATTCATTTATGGCAGACTTGATATCATTGTACTGGCCTCATCGCAGACTGCATCCCCTTTCAGCTCCGGTGCCACTAAGTCTGTTCCCCGACATCCATGGACACTTTCTGGTTGAACTTTGGTGGCGACTGAGTCTATGGACTGGGGCTTGTCTTCATCATCATGTAGGTGATACTGACTTTGTGGCAAAAACGAGGCTGTAGCATTCCACTCCTCCATTTGCCACTTCCGGCCAGCTTCTGCCCTCTGCATCATGCCCTGGAGGACACCTTCCACTGTCCCCCGCAAACCTCCGCTACATTCACCTCCAACATCGACGAGGACCCGCTCACCTCGCGTGGCCCTATCTCACTGCACCGCAAGTCACCGTCCCGTGGCGGTGTGCCTGTGCCGGCCGCAGTGCATCCGGGGCCACTAACTGTGTGCAGCTCAAGTCATGGCCCCTGTCTGATAGCATATTGGATGGCCTCTGGGTCGATGGCCTGGGGGTCATCAAGGCCATGTGTCTGTGGCCCTGCGCTGTCCGCTGCCTCCGGCCTCAACTGCAGTCCACCTGGGCTCACACATCAAATCGAGTCCCGGCCTGCCCGGACGTCGCATCACCGCAGGATGCACACGCCACCACCGCCAGGACCAACTCCAAACAACAGGTGCCAGAGTCATAAGTGTCTTACTGCCAGACTATCAGAGTTGCTCACACCAGTCATGGGTGCCATCATCAGCTTGATACCCTGCTCAGCTCTTCAGGTGCCACTAACTCAGTGCACCACAAATCATGGTCCATTCTGCTTGCTTGTTGGGTGGACACTGTACTTTCTCCGGCTACCACCATGATGCTTCACAGTTGTTTCTGTTATGCTGGTGTTTTCTGTTTCCGCTTTAATTGTGATCACTGTTCAAGTTGTTGCCAGCACCAACGACTCCATGAGGGCTGGCTTACACTCACCCCCACACACATCCAGCACATGCGTCACTGTACATGTGACCATACCAATAAAGGTGTCGAGTGCACGTGCCTGTAGCCAGTTCAACAAACTATCTGAGTGTGTCCGTGTGCTCATGATGTATGCATTAGGGCCCCGGGCCCTACAACATTACATTGTGCTGTGTACAGAGGACGCAGCCATGTCACCGCAGGCAGCGGGTGAGACATTGCACATGTAGCTTTGTCGTCCCCCACTCAATATGTAAGAGGAGTGAACTGGGCCGGCGTACGCCAGTCCAGCGTGGGGGTGTCCATGATCATCCCGTGGCTCTGGGTGTGGTTCAGTACTGGAAATGTGCAGAGGCATGTGTCTCTGTCGCAGTGTGGGTCTCCGTTGGGGAGTGTAGGTGGTCCCTGATGGGACTTTGACACCCACGTATGTGATCTAGTTCGGCTTCCATGAGGTAGTACCCCACCCGCACATGTTCGGCCACCCCCTTCTGGCAGTCTGACACCTGGCCTTGGAATGCAATGTGTGCTTCGGTGGGCTTCTGGGAGCCAGCCGGGGGGGTGGGTGCATCCAGCTGTGTTGTCTGTGCAGGGGGTGGGGTATCCTCGATGCAGCGGTGCTGCCCTGCTCCTGTAGGGCGATTGCCTAAGATGTCCATGGACTGTTGTGGGGCGTCGGTGTCGGAAGTGTGGGGGTCCTCTTCAGCATCACTGTGGAGTTGTCTGGTCTGCTCTGCTGGAGGTGTTGTTTGTCCCTCTGCAATGTGAATTGGAGATGCTTGTTGACATTGTGTTGGCATTTATGTTGACGCATTGTTCAAGTTTACATACAGACTGCATGACAATGTACATTGTGACTGTTTGGGAGGGGCGGACTAGTTGATGCGGGACAGTGGACATTTGGACTACATGACGTAGGTGAGGTTGTGCACGTACATTTGCATCTCACCGTGTCCTGCTATGTCAGATGTGATTGGCCATTTACTACACACAGGCGGACCCAGTTGTGTCCTCTGTTCTGCAGTGTAAGTGTTGCACTGTGTACCACATTGTCGTCCATGTGGATGTGCTGTCATTGCTATGTGTGTGCTGCATTGTGTGAGAGTCGCACCTGCAGCTGTGATTTTGCTGCCCCTTATCCCTTGGAGGCAGTGTGCCTTTGGCTTTTGTGCTTTTAAGGTGCTGTGATGTTGGCAACTTGGGTCATTTGTGCTCTTGGATGGTTTTTGTACTCTTGTGCATTGTTTGTCTGCAGATGTGTTGTTGACGTCAGTGGTTGTTTGTGCACGTGGGTGTGTCAGAGTGTGACCTGCTCCTTTCCGGATGTGGTCCACACTCAGCCACCTCAGTCTCGTGGCGTGCACAATGTCATGGTGATTGTACTCCAGCCATGCTGCTCATCATGTGGTGTCACTTGCATTGCCAGTGTGGCTCTCACATACGCATCTTTGCTGTGTTTCGCACGGGTGCATGTGTGTGTTGTGTAATTGGTGATGTGTGGGGTGGGACCCCTTTGGGTACATGGTGGATGGGGGCCTACTTGTTGTTTGTATGTGTGCTGCAGTGTGCCACGGGGATCAGTGACATGACCCAGGGTCATTGTGGGTGTGCGGTGTGCTACACGTCGTTGTGCATGTGTGCCATTGTGCCCGTCCCACCCCGTCCCCACAGTCCCTGTTCGTTACTTACCCTGTTGATGTTGTGTCAGGTCATGTCGAGCAGTGTCTGGACTTCCGACTCATTGCACCGTCTCCACACTGATGACTGTGGCCGCCATTTGCTCTAGCTCCTCCTGTCGCGCAGGACTCCCACCTCCATTCGCCGTTGCTGCCTTCCTGTTGGCAGCGGGTTTCTGCTTGGTTTGGCTTTTCACATCGTGCCAGCGCATCTTGGCCTCCTCGACACTCCGGCTGCATTCACGATGGAATGCCATTTTTCCGTCTGTGTTGCCAATGACACGGTGGAGGTGACGGACAGTTGTTGTTAGTGCTCTGTAACCTCCGTGACGACGATCCGGTTGTCATGCGGGCTGTACCTCGTCTTCCTCTTCCTCTTCTCCTTGGCCTTCCCCGACCCCGAGGTTCCTTGCTGGTGGTCTGTGGGGCTTGTGGGGTTCGCGTTAACCTGGGCACTCGTTCTGGGTGCATCCATGTTGCTACGCAGTTTATTTTGTTTATGGTGTGTTTTTCTTGTTCAGCTTTTATAGTGCATTTTCCCGCATGATGCGTGGGATTTGCAGGCCTGTTGCTGGTTATCGCTGTTTTTTGTATCGCGGTTGGCCTCATCGCAACTTTATTCGCGTTCGTGTTTCGCATTTTTGCGGCGTTGCGTTAATTTTAACGCGGTCATTTGACGTGCTATCGTGGGGCTATCGCATGGTGCCGCCAGGTTGGGAATACTACGTTAACACGGCGTTGTTTTCCCGCGATATGCAAAGTTGCGTTAAGCTAAACTT